>JALNIO010000432.1:21851-47408 GCA_023509875.1 Rugonectria rugulosa
CGCTTGAACCGTGACAGACCAAAAGACGCGATTATGGCCAGAAGCAGACACAAGCAGGAAGCATGACCCTTGTCAATGCCACACTCCAAGTCGACTCGACTGGTTTCGGGGAGTTTTTTTCACAGCATGAGAAGACTATTTGCTGCACGCCCGTGCAGGCCCTGTAGTAGCCATGCCCATCTCCACGTTATGCTCGAGTCCTGGGGCATTACACGACCTCGATGGCCCCAAACACGACAAGTTTGAGGTTCAAAGTCTCCCCAGATCTCATTCATGCCCTGGCATTCTTCATTCTCGGAAAAACATTCCTGTCCATCAACAAAGTAGACTAGAACCCCCCGCACAACGCTAACATTCACCCCGTACTGCCATGCGCGAGAGCACCTGTAGAAACCAGTCTCAACCCTCCCGAAGACCAACATGTGCTGTCTCAGATCCCGCTGCCTCGGATCATCGTCGCACACACTTGTCCTCGGTCCCCAGTACCTAACTGGTATCTTTGTCACAATGACAACATCTCCCTCCTTTCCCGCTCCTTTTCGTGCTCCCCCGCCTGGTTACCCACGTCTTGTTTCACAGCGTGCAGCCCGTACACTCCGCAACCTACTAGCTCTCGTCCATTCCCAGGGGGAGGGGGAGGGGAGGGCAAAAGATGCAGTGACGGAATCCCAGTCAGAAATCTCACTGCGCATACATGCTCGATCCAGCATGCCTCTGCATCGCCGCTCTCGCGTGGCTGACCAGGATCGAAGAGGGGGATCTGTGTATGCAAATGTATCAAACCTCACCTACCTTGACATGTACGCTCGTTACACTCCCCGTCCAACAAAGGAAGACGTCGCTTGTGGACGACAAACTTGACATTCAGAGGGGGAAACTGCTTCCCCCTTTAGAAAAAACTCAATCGAGTCCAGGTTCAATGAATCTCATCATCTCACACGCAACACGTAACACGTAACACGTTCTCGCTGGAGTAGCCAAGGCTGCTGCTAACGCATGTTGCCGTAGACTAGACCACCCGTCTCCCCTCACTGGCCCATCCTTCAGCCAGAGGAAGAAAGCATTATCGCCGTTTTCTTTTCGTCACATCGGATAGGCCTGAGGAAGCGGATAGCTGCAACTCGGTCAGTCAAGTGTAAAACCACGCCGCTCTTCATGACAACCGAGACCTATCCCATCCTGCTCCTTGTCACCCTCCATTCCGATTCCATGACGCCATGGGGAGCGAAATAATCCATCCTTCGTTCGTTCCATGCTCCCTGGTGTGTCTGCCTGAGTCGATATTTCCCTTCATAGCCTTCGACATATTCACCTCTTCCGAG
This sequence comes from Rugonectria rugulosa, assembly GCA_023509875.1. Taxonomy (NCBI): domain Eukaryota; kingdom Fungi; phylum Ascomycota; class Sordariomycetes; order Hypocreales; family Nectriaceae; genus Rugonectria; species Rugonectria rugulosa. The sequence goes on from JALNIO010000432.1 coordinate 23,174, forward strand.
TTGTGGTTACACGGGGCTGCCTCGCTGGGAATCCATCTGCACCTATCCGGCAGACACAAGGAGAATCTGCCCTTCTTTCCTCCGTAAATCCCGCTATTCCTTCTCATCGCCGATAGATTCGAATACCCTCGTGAAATGTCTTTTCACCCCGGCTGCGTGTACCCCTGAGTAGCCACGGGATAATGCCGTTGGTGTGATAGATGTGCCTTGAGAAATAGGTCCAGATCCCGATCAGGAGAGTAAGCAGAAATAAGATGTTTCATTTATGGAAGTGCGTTATGGTTACTAGAAACTATGAGTATCGGGGGAAAGTGACCAGTTTCAGTTTATGAGTTACCAATGTCCAATGTTGCGGCTTTGACGAGATATCAAGTCTAGTTGGATCATCAATAGAAACACAGAACAGCTTAGGATTAAAAACATTTCAAATACCAGTCTATCATGATTCTCTTTGATAACTTCCTCTGTCCAAGTCAAATCATAGTCTTCCTACTCACAACCACCGCCGGCCAGTGACGGAAAACTATACCCACTCCGGACGCGAGCATACACACATCTCGGGTCACTACATTATGGCAAACCCACACCGGCCAGTGAGCTTGAAAGGCGTCCGGCCACCAATGGATAACCTGTGACGTGATCCAGGTCCTATCAAGTCGATGCCGGGCGAGAACATGGAGCTTTGTTGCAAGGAGAGAGCCTGCTGTTGGTGCAGCACAATGGGGACTTTGCTGGTGAGATATATAAGAACCCGAACGGCCCAGTTCCAAGGACTATTTCAGAGAAAGAGAGTCTCACCATAATTTCACCAGTATTAGATTCTGACCATATCTTTGGCACAATCCCATCAATCATCATACAAACCACCATGTCCTACTCCCTTCAAGCCCAGCCACCAACCCTCTCATCCTCCCCTCCCCGTCCCCAAGTCTTCCTCGTCAACTCCCCCCCCCAACCACCACAAACTCCTCATCCAAACCACCTCCTCCCCCCCCAACCAGCTTCCTCGCCCACGTCACTGCGACTCAAACCCCCTCCCAGCCGACCATGACCTATGTCGAAGACACCCTCTCGGCCTCCGACAACGTCCTGGGGCTCCTGTCCACCGGTCGCCACATCGGCTCCGTGGCCTCGGACGCGCTGGACCGGCTCCGAGCGACGTGCCGCGAGAACACCCCTCCTCGCCAGCCCGAGGGCGGCCAGGACACCGAGGCCGAGAGGCTTCGACGAGCGAGGATCTGGGTCAGGGAGACGATTGATCTACTGATGGAGCGTGGCATCCTACAGCAGCCAGGCATCCAGGCTTCTTCAGCTCATCGAGTTCCGAGACATCATCACACGCAGTACTGCACTCACCAACGCTTACACTGCCATCATCCTTACCGCAGACGTGCTCGTCAGCAAGCACAAGTCAAAGCGGGCATGCTCCCTGCAGCCACAACACTGGAACGATGGACTACAGATACCAACACAGGCAACAGTGGAGTGGATCATGTAAAGGAAGGTCAAGTCATAGTGTTAAGCAACGCAACGCAACTTTTGCAAAACAGAATATGTGTGTGGATGAGACACCGCGAGCACTTTGTATTCAATGAAAGAGATCCAACCAGTGCCAAGTCATAAAAAAGTGAAATACCGCCAAGATGTCTGAATCCCCGGAATGTACACCAAGCCCATAAGAAAAGTAAAAAGAAAGGTAGAAAAATGAAAAGAGAAAAATTACATGACCCATCCGCTTATTCGCTGTCTATCAAATCTCCTTTTGATCATAATAATTCAGTCCAAACAAACCATCCCCAGTATAGGAATTCCCAGGTAGTTCGAGGTAGAGTCCTTTTGAAAGCTGCAGAGGCTGAAAGGCTCAGAGAACCCGTATCCCGTTAATCATGTCGCCAAGTCCTGGTGAGAAAGCACATCTCAACCACGGGTCTCAGATGAGATCGACAGCCAAGAGAGGCTCCAGAAGACGAGCAGATGCCGAACAAATGACCGACCAGGTTCATGTGGCAGTACTGAACAAGGCAAGAATCCCGGCAAGACGAATCAAGAGGTCCGAGTAACTTGGTGGGAGCGGCATCCATATTGGGAGAAAATCTTACCATAGCAGTTCGTTTGCACGACTTGCGAGGTTATCATTGTTTGATCCCAGGCTTCCGCTCAACTAAAGTTGATAGCGGCGTAACCAGGAGGCTCCGTACCAGGAGGCTTGGAAGCAGATGCAATCCAGATGGACGTGATCCACGAGTGTGAATGATGTTCCCGGGAAGGGACAGTTCAGTCCTCGGAAGATGAAGTCCGTATCCAGATGGTGCGTAGATGCCTGGAAACCACGGAAGCAGGCCAGAAGAAGTACCATGAGGTATGCCACCTAGCTGCTATGAGTGATTTTTCTTAGTCAATTCTGTGATGACAAGAAGTTCGACAAGATCCGTGGTGAGAAGAAATCCATGAGAAGGGGATAGAAGAGGTGGAATGGGCAATGATCCCTGATGAGAAAAAGTTGCCTAATATATACAAGCTCTTTGTAACTCACCTTGCTGTCCGGGTGCCGGTCTTGCAATTTTCATTAAAAGACCCGTCAAGGACGAGGCCATCGATCCCGGCTGTTAAGCGTGGGGAAGGAGAAAGCACCAGAAATCCAGGAGACGAAAGCAGAACTCCCCTAAGAGGCGGATCCGGACAGCAAGATCTGATTCGATGACAACGAAACCCACCACGGGTGAACCCGGTTGGGATCACCCTCCTTTTCCCACCCTGCGCCTAGTCCCAATGTAAAAACGTATGCAGCATGTCTCATCCAAGGTAGTAAGAAAGGTAGTTGATGGGGATCCCAGTCCAGGTAGAGGAAGGCCCATCCACAAATGCAAAGTCGTAACAATAAAAAGTCCTCAAGGGGTGTGCGTCAAAGGTTCAGAGTTCAGAATCCAGAATCCAGGTCCAGGCAATATCGGTAGAAATAGTTGAACAGTTGTGTAGAGTCCATGGCAGTTCGTAGCTGTCCAGAAAAGGGATGCGATGAGGCAAGACACCAAAGTAGAGGATACCTTCCAGCGGGAAACTCCAGGGAGATGCAGACTTGCAACTCAGGTTGGCACCAGCCAGGGAAAGAAATACGAAGAGCCATATCCCGGAAACAAGAAAGACAGGACGAGAGGCCGATCCAAGGAAAAGATGCCGTACTCCATTTGACCTGGTCATTATGCAGAAATCATCACACACTCGCGAGGGCGCTGTGCAGGCCTCGTCGAGTTCAAAGGGGGGAAGGAGGGAATCGGCCACGGACGTCCAGGACGCTTATCGACGTGAAGACCGGTGTCGATCGCTGGTGTGCCTGTCGCTCTCACGTTCACTACGTCGGCTACTCGTGGTGGAGGTACTGGGATTTGTTTGAGTACTTGTGGGTGTCGCGGATGTTCGCGAGCGGGGGGTTTCATCATACTGTTGTCCCTGGGCTGAGTACCCTTGAGCTGACTGGCCTGCTGTGTGACGGTGTGTTAGACGCTGTAGACAGAGGTTGGGGCAGAAGGCCGGCATTATACGCACCGCGACCATAGACAGGATCCATGGGTTGTGACATGCCGTAAGTTTGAGCACCTGAAGAGACCTGGCCGGCATACTGGTACGAGGCCGTGGCTGGATATCCTGACGAGGAGACGCCGGTTGTAGCCACTGGGGTGGGAGAGTTAGCATACGGGTCATTGCCGTAAACCCTCGATGGGAGGTTCGTGCCCACGGCCATGTAGGGATCCTGAGCCTGCTGGAAAGCGCTGGTCGGGGGAGCCGCGTATCTGGGATCCGACGGGGGAGGGGACTGCTGGGATTGTGGGTAGCTGCCGTACGCACCACCACTTGTGGAAGCATAGCCCTGCTGCGAGTATGATGAGCCAGCGGCGCCAGTGTATCCGGGAGCACCTGTTCCTGGATATCTGGGACCGTTATAAGAGTCACGAGAGTAGGGGTCTGCTGCGTATGGGGCTTCGGTAGGACCGTGGTGTTGGCGCGACTGATGCGTCTCGGAATAGCGGTATTGCACTAACGGTGAGTTAGATGAGTGTCTCGCGGGAACGCCACTGGCAGCTCTCGAGGCATTAATACCTCCAGAGGTATTGTGCGAGGTTTGTGCACGTCGCTCGCTGTCCCACCGAGCAGAGTCGGCCTTGAGATCCTCAATCATTGCCTGTGAAAAAACTTTGTCAGTGCACACGCGCGATTTATCACCCAGTATTTGGGCGGAGGGAGAGTTGACATACAGTTGTCAGGTTTCTGTAGGCCGTGATGTAGTAGCCTTGGACGACTTGGCCGGTTTGTGGGTTCTGTTGACAGTGAGCCATTTGATTTTGGATCGAAAAAAGTCGGAGGGCGGGGTGCCAACGACTAGGGTACGCCCAAGTCGAACATCCCACCCTAGGGAGAGTGGCATACCTCGTAGTGACCGGGTCGGACAAGAGCGTCATTACCCAGGTAGCGACAGATGTCGGCAGAGATTACTTCGCGGTCGATGCCATCACGAGGCACGAAGTACTCATTCTGTCGGGTGGTGCTGGTGGGCGGAGGGTTTCGGGATGATCTCGACATTGTGGCAGGTGGTGAGCGTGGAGGCAGGGGATGGGACGACAGAGACAAAGGTGAAGGGGACGATAGATTAGGTCGGCGAGAAGAAGAGGATGAAGACGCAACGAGGAAGGGAGAAGAAATGGGAGCTGGGGAAGACGAGGGCGAAGGTGGGAGAGAGAGGGAAGAAGAGGGAAGGTCAGAGCAGGCAGGGAGGGGAGGAGGATGAAAAGGCGATTGATGGCGGTGGGCGACGGCAGGTGGGTCTATGCGCTGCTGACGAGGGGCGGCTTGGCCTTGAGCGATACGCCTGGAGCGGTTGTGGGACAGGGCCTGGCGGCGGCTCGCTGTTGGCTGGGGACGGCGTCTGGGAGGTTGAGGTGGAGGTTGATGTGGAGGGAGTGGCGAGGAGCATGTCTGGGAGGGCAAAACCTGCTGCTGGCTCTGTCCAGTGATGCTTGTGGGTGCGTCTGTCGGACGGCCGAAATGGCGCTGCGACTGCACGTCGACCTGGCTCCGAGGGGATTGAGGGGATTGAGGCCTTCCGTCTTGGTACTGGTACTGGTACTGATACTGGTCTGAATCCAAATCTGTCTGATGGTATGCCTGTGTCTGCGTCTCCTGCTGATTGAAAAACGCCAGCGTCGAATCAATGTTGCCGTAAGATTGGGCACGGCCGTGACCGAGGCGTGCAGATGCAGGCCGGACGACAGGCACGGTAGCGGACGAGACGGTTGGGCTGCGCTGGGTCGATGATGTGTTCCCGGATGGTGAGGATGGCTGGGCTCTTCCAAACGGACTGGCTGGTGCCGCAGCTTGTCCTTCTCCTAGACCGAGCCCAACGTCCTGCGGGATCTGCGTTGGAGGGTGGCAGCAGTCGCCCTGTTGGTGGAGGCCATAACCCTGGCCCTGGTCGAGTACACTTGTGATGGTGGACCGTTGGACTGGGCTGGTGGTGCAGATGAGGCCCTCTGACCCTTGTCGGCCCCCCGACGTGGCTGGCCCTGGTTGTCCCGGAGGAGGGCTCTGCGTCGAGGCCGGTCGCCTGAATGGACTTTGGCAAGTCGCCTGTTGGGTTCCTTGGCTCAGGCTGCTTCTTCTGCCTGTTCTGCTGCCGCTTCTAGATTGGGCTTGTTGGGCTTTGACGAAGGCGGGGGTCGACACTAGCCCTCCTGGGGCTGGGCTTCCTCCTCTCCCACCGCCTTCACTCTTCAACCACGACGTCGTGATTGGCGCGGGCGACAGCGCCCTCTCCGCTCGGGACCTTGCTTTTCCTGCCGTGGCTCCCAGGTTGTGCTGCCGTCTTGATGCTGCACTGCTGATGGTGGCTTGCTCAGCTTCCACCTCTGAATGCTGTAGCACGGCCGTCATGGGGTGGTCACCGCAGAGAGATGTCGTGGCTCCGACGAAGCTGTGCTAACGGTCTTTGGGACCGTACGTGCGTGCTTCTGACGTGGGGTTGGCTTGCGCCGGCGGACGATACACTCCCGTGCAAAACGTGCCCTGATCTGACAGGTTACGAGGGCACTCTCCGTCAAGCTCTCAAGGTTTTGCCGCGTGGTATGACGGACGTGGACTATCCAGTCTTTGCTGTCTCATTGGGGTATTCGATCTGCGGCGTGGACCCTATCGCGGACTCGAAATAAAAAGAGATGCGTGCAGTACTATACAGGAAATAGTGTATTGATGATCGTGAATGTCAACCTCAAAACGGTTCAGCACCTCGTTTATTAGAACGAGGCCACCGGATGCGATCCGCCAAGCTGTTCAAGATCACTTTGTTGTCTGTGCCAGGTCCAACCTTCTTTCGGGTGAGCTCAAGAGCTGTGGGTGCGTAGCCGAAGCCAAGTTGACTCCGGTATTGTATCGTCTGAACAAGGCTGTTCCTTGCTCTGGCGATGCCCAACTCTTAGCCTTGTTTCTTACTTGTTCTCGTGGAATGATGATGACGGGATAATGTCTTCTAGGAGGGTAAGCCGCGCGTGTGCCGCCGTCTCAGAAAGTCTCTTGAAGTTACGATCGTCCTCTTGACGGGATGAAGTTGCATTGTACGGAGTACGTGGACCGCTTCTCTCACAATCTTCACGGATGAAAGCGAGTGATGGTGGCGACTCGTCTAGGGATGCCTGTTGTATTGGTGGTGAGAATGATGCTGTCTTGCGGCGTCTCGACTATGCAATGGCGCCTCGGGGGTAGTATCTCTTGGTCCCAAGCACGACGTATACCGAGATTCGTAGAGGCAATACTTTTGACCTTGGCTACGTACGCAGGTCGAGGAATAGAGTTGAACGGACGTTGTCGCTTAGGATAGCTCTAACCACCGAGAACAACCTCGTGCCGACGTTTTATACCTCGCTCAAGGTATCCAAGACTCGCATCTCCAGCCAAATCCTCGCCAAATCCCATCTCCAAGCGACACGTCTGTCGATGAGGGTCCGCGCCTCAACATCTCTGGCTGTGCTCCGTCCTTTTGACTCCATCGCAATCCTTGTCCTCCAGTTGTCCGCATCAGACGCCCACCGCCTTCATGTTTTCACCCGGTTGCACCGTCTTGTGCCCAGTCCTTTTATGTGAAAGTTGGGCATCCTTCACATCTCACCAGCGGTTGTCATCCACGGTACCGCCCCCAGGCCCGTGAGTCCACATATGACAGGCGACGTGTTTTCACAATGCCATGCCGTCATGTGCTTCCCAATGAGGATTACATCAGCTGCAGCTGCACGTTGGTAGAGTTTTGGGTGTGCTGTGTACTCTTTTCGTGGGTAGGCTTGGGCAGCAATGCCGGCACCGTTGGGGCCCAATGCAGCGCTACCCATCGCTCCATTGTTCGATGCCCAATGAAAACCGAAACCGTCCAATCAACTTAACCCGAGTTGACCAAGCTCAAAAGCATCTCGGGGAAAATGAACTGTGTTATTGAAATCATCGAAATAGTTGGCGACAAGTCGCATGTCTCTTTTCGGGAATCGAGGCGCCTCAACTGCTTCCTAGCGGTCCTGCTTCGTATGTCCCTAATTTGCAGAAACAACGTCTCTCAACCTGTCAGTTAAGCTTCAATAGATCCAAGCTGCACAAGTCCCCCTCCCCCTGACTGCGCGGCTGCCTGCATTGCTTCACCTGCCTTCCATGTCGTGTAGGAATATTCGGCATGAACTGCCTTGCTGCATTGCCACGCGGAGGCAATCCCCGTTCAATTGATATTCATCATGTGCCAAACACACTTCCGTAGGTTGTTTCAAACTGTTTCTGTTATCGCGAATAGGTATTCCCAATGCAACCCATCCTTCGGCGTAGTGCTCAAGTGCAACAACTAGGCGCTCGGAAAGGATGCGCGAGTATTTGCGCAATCGGCGGGTCTGTATTTGGCATGTCATTGAGGCTTGGTAACATCGAACCCAACCCCTCTGCTCGGTAGCCACATACGTATTTGGTGTAAATGTGCATTCATGATGCGGTCCGCCAAAGCCCCATGAGTTCAGCAGAACAACTCCTTTGTCGCATTTCTGGAATCTGAAAAGGCAATATCAGGGCTCCGGCGGGCTCACGGAAGCCGGGCTGTCAGCTGGCCCCGTTGAAAACCGTAGTCTACACGCCATATCATGCTGCATCCTTGAGATCAGCCAAACTTGAGCCGACTTTGGCCTGGCTCCGGCTTCCCGCCTCTCCCGCGTTTCGACGATGCAGCCGGTGCCTTTTGCGACGGGTTACGTGGAGCTGGTGGCTTTCCGACGAATGCAGGCTTGACACGTTCAGCTTCCTGGAGGTCCATCGCCATGTGCCAATCCTGATGGCTCTGAAGTGCGTCTGGGTCGACAAAGGTGGTCCTACAACGAGAACACGGAAGAAGATCAGCCGAAAGTTGACCATCTTGAGCTTGGAAGGTTGAAACTCCGCTCGGGTTGGGTTGACCGACAGGACTATTCGAGTCTGACACGGTGAGTGGACGAGCAGCGAGTTCAGTTTCACCGCCGGCTGTGGCCTCAGGCGCGTTGCTCGATGAGCCATCGTCAGCGGAGATCTTTCGCGAAAAGAATCGCTGGATTCCTGCGTCTTCTACTCGGCGTTTCTTGACTGGTCGATCAGGCCCGACAGATGCTGAGCGGCTTTCTGGCGTGGTAGACCGTAGGGCCTCAGCTTCTTCGCCTTTCACAAGGAACGCGTCAATCCCCATGTTCCCTTTGACGCCATCCTCGAATCCCCCCACACTCAGACTGAGGTTTGCGCAAGGCCAAACCCTTCCCTCACTGATGATCTGGGACAGGAGGTCTTTAGCAAGGTGGAAAAGGGCGGATTCGTCCAAAGTCTTTCCTTGGGAGATGGGCCCCTGTCGAGATCGGACTTGACCCCCTTGACGATGGTGCAGGTTGATGGTCCTTGGGCGGCGCTTATTTTCTAATACGCCTTCCTCAACCAGCCGAGCAAAGATATCAGCAGCAAAGATTCTCAGCCATCGTTCGGCTTGCTCTGGACTGCTGATGGTGGGCCGAAAGGACTTGGCTGACAGCATTGACTTGATTTGTGTTCGAGAGTTGACCTCGCTGGTGTCGATGCCCCTGATAGTGTTGTACACCCACTGGCCAGTCTCACTCCCAAGTTTTGACTTCATCGTAGCCAATGGAACATCCAACAGATCCTTGACTGCCTCCGTCTCAAATGAGGTTACCACCTGCTCGCCGAGCTTACCACCCAGGTTCCGTAACTTGGTAATCTTGAAACCGCTGAGAAAAGAGTGCACAGCCCGGTTGCGGACCACCGTTTGCTGGTTGGGCTTCTTGAAAGCAGAGCCCAGCTTGCTAAGAAGCTTGTTGCTTGCTATACCACCAGAGCAGGTGTAATCCAACTCTTGCCGGATCTTGGCTCGAAGATCACGGACTATTTCTGAACCGATAAGGATTGTCACATCGTCCCAGTCAGGGTCAAGAGTTTCCTGTTCTTCATCCAAGTCAATGAGGGCGTCAGTCTGCCAGTCAAGTGCCGCTATTGGCGGGAGAGGGAGTCTCTCGGTTGGATCATCGTATCTCGGCGGATTTTTGAGTTCCGGAAATCGTTCCAGCATGATGGAGTGAACTTGAGCGGATAAATCCAAGAAGACTTCGTCGATACCTGCCTTTTCGACTTTTTGCAACTCAAGCGGAAGAGACTCCTTGATAAGAGCTAGGATTTTCCTTGACTCTAAACGGTAAGGGTCAAGCGAAACCTTGTCCTTTGCGATATTTGCCGCGGCATCATCTCGATAGGCCCATTTGTCATCGCCTTCTCTCCATGTCGCGACATGTTGGGCAACAAGATCGGGGCAAAGCTTCATTGCTTCTGTGACATTGCAGTGACGCCCTATCCCTGAATCGCGGGCAGGATAGTTGACGGCAATGAGGGCTTGCCTTGCAAATTGTTATCATCATAGTTGCAGTGATAGACAGTGGGACTCAGATGGAAGCTCAGGGGGGCGGAGGGTTTGTACTTGGTACGATACACGTAATTATGTTGAAAGGTTTGGGAAGTGCACATCAACTCATGGCAAAGAGATGAAGAGTGGCAAAAAGAGACAGACATCACATACCACTGTTGAACTGCAAGAGGCTTGTCCTTGGCAAGACCGAGCCTCACCATCTCACACTGGGCGTAGAAGGCATCGAGGTCAACGTGCGCGACAACCCGCAGAGGGTTCGCGGTGCTGAAGGTTGCCAGCTGCGAGAGGTGCCGATACGTGAACTTGGATCGTCGATAGCCATCACCCCCTCGCATCGGGGACGACGCTCCATGGCCATGGAGGGGCGGAGACGAAGGCATCTCGCACACGCGTCGGTGGTGGTGATGATGCGAAGACACGGTGATGGACTATGATGGAGAAAAAGCGGATCCACTGTGATCGATAGTATTGTTCCCAAAAGGGAGAGAGCACGGCAAAAGCTAGGCGCGGCAAGCAGTTTGTCGACTCATTTTCGAGATTTGGGTCGGCAGATGCACGTAAAATCATGGAACTACATTGTGCGTACGACAGAGTAAACAGAGAAATCGCATCCCGGGGAAACTGAAGTTGGGTTCTGGTGGAGCTTTGGACGTCGGAATAGATGAAGCTGAGCCGCATTGGGCCCTTTTTACTGGCGGAAGGAAGGGGTACGAGTCGCAGTATCCCCACTGCTTTGCAGGAAGGTGCTGGGGGCTTTGGGGGCCAAGGTGCAAGGGAAGGAGCGCCATAATTGTGACTTCTAGATTGTCTCCTCGGTCCAAACGTCAAGGAGATGAATAAAGATACAAAAGATGATGCCATGTCTTATCTATCACCTTATATTACTAATTTTTTCTCTTTGCAGAAACCAGCTCTATTCATAACCCATTCTTTGCCATGGCAATCCTCGCCATCGCTACTTTGTACATCTCAGAAAAGTTTCCATAGGGTAGGGCAACTAAACCTTGGAACAACTCAATAGGTTGACAGAAAGAGGCGTTATGACATGTTGACCAAGCAGATCGAGTAAATTATATGGATCGAGTAGTTAAAATCTCGTATTCTGTTACAGGAGAGGGAGTGTGTACCACTACCTAACTGACATAGGTTGCTCAGCAAGAATGTTGCTGGAAGAAGGGGATCGTCTCAAGAAGAAGTCATTAGGCTCGTACAACACAAGCAACCCAGCATCTCATTTGATAGAGATCAACACCAGCAATACATAACTGACTATACCTCACTGCATAAGTTGAGAACTGCGTCAACACTTGTCGTATATTCTCATAAGCCAGCTGAACGTCAAGGTCAAGCAGTAATGGGCATACGACAGCGCCTATTTTTCTGGCACCACCTCTCTTTCATGCTGATTCGCCTACTAAGTCATAATTACATAGATCATTGCCAATGGCGCACCTTGACCTATACATTTCGCATCAAAATTCTACAGAGCCATCAACGGTCATGGGTAGGCGTTACACACGACAACTCTTCTCATCTATACGAGATGGGAAAGCCAAATTACAAACACATAAACTCTATACTCAAATTGAGAGCTAAAGCCGAGTCTCTATCATCCAGCTATCTGTGGCAGGCCAGCTTTTGGTTTGGCATCTTGCCCAAGGTGCCTGGGCAAGTAGCCTGCGAGATAGTCATATAATAGTATACCTAGGCAACTGCATGTTACGTAAAGCAATGCTGAGTGAGTACATGAATCATAGGTCGAATATTCAAAGCTTTCACGTTTGTATTCTAGGAATGCTCTGTGATGGCTCATAATTGTCATGCCGGGCGATCCAACTGTTCAGCTATCGAACCCGGGTAGCCGCGACTAGGCGCTCAAAGACCGCAATCTTGGGAATAGACTGGGTAACAGGAAACGGACATGGCCAAAGAAACAAACCGATAAATCTCGAGAAGAAACGAAGCCGTAACCCAGCACCTACAACCTTTGACGGAACTCTTCCAAACCTGGAAGACGCCAGAGTTCTGAAACCACCAAGAGATCAGGAGGGAGTACATCTTGAAGCCCACCACGCAGCTTCATGGTATATTACATCTTGACACTACTCGACACGATTCTCTGATTGCTAATCAACTAAGCCAACCTCTATTCTTATATGCAATATTCCAAACATCTGTCCCTATCATACAACAACGCCCAACGCCAGGATAACCAATCTCAAACGGGGTATCAAAGGGATTACCTAAAATTCGAGTCTCAAGCACTCCGCATCTCGATTCCATCGCTGACTGCGTTTCCGGACTCGATGATGCCATAGCGCTTCTTCAACTTCTCAATAAGAGGACCAAATTCATAATCGCTCTCCATGCTGTCATGGTTGCAGCAGGGAGAGTGCCAAATGGGAAACAGCCACGCCAACACGGAATTACCCAAGACAGACTTACTGTTTCTCCATATACCCAAGTCCCAGGGATTCTCCTCTGGCTCGGTTGCTAGAATCGCGAATGTCCGTTTGGCCTGATCATCCCTATGTGAAACTGGGCTTAATGTACCCATGGGGGCACCCTGGAGGCGATGTGTTGAGGAGCTACTCTGCTCCGAAGGTGGCAAGGAGAGCGGGTAAGTAATTGTTTCGTATCGGTTGGTAGGCTGAGTGTTCTGAGGTATCCTGACGGCAAGCCGGAATGTTTGGTTCTTTCTCAACATATCAATGTTGGTTATGTTGGTCGCTATGAAGCGGATAGAAGTCAAAGTCATGGTGACTGTGAAGAGGGTGAAGAGAGATGCAAGGGCGAGGCTGGCAACAATTCGGCCGTCCAAGGATCGATCTTCCTTCATTTGTAAGCGCAGGGAGTATGAACTCGCCGCAATGCACACAGAAGTGTATAGACAACAATAAAAGGTAAACTGAGCAAAAAAGTTGAAAGCTGAGCGGAATGAGCATCATTCTAGGTGACAAGGGAACACAAGGTAGCACGGCGCAACTCACAAGTCTCCGACACAACGCCGCCGACCCAAGGACATAGGTGGTCCATCTTGCGGATGCATCGGTTCAAGTCGCTCGAGTGGTGAGCTCGATCTGGTTTCCAGTTCCGACAATCAGAACACCATTTAGGTCTACCGTCTAATTCGCATACGAATACATCTTTGCTGTAGAAAGCCTCGAGCCCGGGGCTGTCGGGGTTCGAGTCTGGCGGAACCCATGGATGCGCCTCGATGTCTCTTCCTCGACCGCGTTTTTGCGAATGCGATGCCTTTATCGCCTGTCGTTCAAGAGACAGGGGGACAAGTCCAGGATTGAATTGACATGCCAGAAACGTCCGCAGGTAGGAGGTAACGGTGAGCAGGAAGAAAACAAAGTATAACACGATTAGTGTAATTGCGACGCCACGCTTGTGTTTTTCTCGATACAAATAATTGACTGCGCGCAGCAAAGCTTTTAGTTCACGATCTTGGTGTTGCACTTGGAGATTGTTTGGTGTCGCGTACCACAAAGATGGGGGATAATAACATATGTCGCAAAACCACAGGCGCCGACCAGGAAGAATGGGATGATGCGGATGATCCAGCGAGTCTCGGAACGATTGCTCGTCACCGGATGTGGCATCGCGACATTGCAGCCGACGTCCGAAAGCCAATAGTTGTACAAGGAGGAATCGCGGCTCTGGTCAGTCGGTCAAGGGGCGTCGGTCGATGGAATTCGGTCTGGACGGCTGGACGGCTGGACGGCTGGATCGGCCGAGGACGAGGTCGCGATATGGATGCGCTTGTACTGTATCATGTGAGGAAGTAGCTTGGAATTGATGACGGTGATTAAGGTGCCGACCGTTGCTAAGGTAAGGTCGCACCTCCTCCGCAAGGTAGGTAGTGAGTGGACCCGTGGAGCTTTGCCGACGCTTCCCGCCGTGATCTGTATATGGTACTTCGGAGAGATATGAGGTGTTGCCGGGAAGGAGAAGTACTCGGTACTTATTACTCCTTGCACCTCACCTGCTGATACTTGTAGAATAAGGCAGTTTGTGGAGGCAGGCACACCTTCCACAAGCATGAGCGAATACTAAGGCAGGGTACCTCGGTACTGTACCTATCTACACGTCTTTGCTGCTGGTTGTATCACGATGAACATCATAGCCTCATATCGTGGACATGGTAGAGAACACTCAAAATGCCACTCTGGGACGTGTTCAAAGATCCGTGTCTTGATCTTCTGAAACATCGTCACCCTGGCACTTCGAGGTTCTTGGACGACACGATTTGTCCGTACAAGGAGGCACTGAACGCTAGCTGACAGGGAATACGCTTGTAGCGTCTCCTTAACGATAGGTAAACAATTGAATTTTAGGGGTCTCCTACCCGCCTCACGATGCTTCACTGGAGGAGAAACGTCTCTGACTGGACGCTCGTATCTCATGGAAGATGGATTCGCTGGGCCCAGGCTTCGAATGGATTCCAAGGTCGCCTAGGTTGCTAGTTAGTGCATCTGTTTTCATGACAGCTCATATTCCTTAGCCAACTTGACCAACCAACGCGTGGACTTTGGGCAGCATGATTGCATCATGGCTGGGCACTGTAGCAAACAGAGCTTCCATTCAAGACCAAAACCTATCTGCATAGGTCATTAAGATGTCCCCTACTGCAGTTGAGAGGGCCGCTGTTTGTTCCAGAGCAGAGCGGACCTGAAATTTCGCTTGACGAGACCTCGAAATGAACGGCACACCGCACTGGCTGGTAGGGTAAACTCCTGAGGCATGAGGCGTGCCTCTGGAATCTCAACATCTACAACTCAAGGTACTTGTATCTTCATGTATTTGCCACTTGCTTTAAGGGCCTGTGGTCCATTTCACTGCATGCAACCAGTCTGCTCCAACATCAGCCCAGATTCAACTGACTACAGGAGGCCTTGTGGTCTGACGGTAACGCAGAGCTTGAACCCAGGTTGTAGGTACCTTTAGGATTGCACAGGGATGCAGTTTATGCATGTCATTGACTTGCTGCCCTGCCAAATGCCGAAGAAATCTCTGGTGTCTGGCTCGAGAGGGAAGAATCAGCATGTATCCGTAGGATGCCAGTTGTCATGCAACGAACCGGGGTTTAAAACAGCCCCTATCCAGTCATGCTCGAGATACCCATTCACCGAGGACCGCCACATAATCCGTGGGAGGCCACTGCTGGCGGCGTCCTCTCCGGCCACAGGACTGCCTTCACTTTCAGCCAGACGGGATGATTGCCAACTTGTCTCAGACATGGGCATATTTCTGCAGCTAACCTTGGCTTGCGATGAAAATACAAATAACAATTGCAATATGGCTTATGCCCTTTGCCGTGGAGGGAGGAGCAGAATTGCACTTCGACAGAGCCGCAAGACGTGGTATAAAGGAGGGATTCCTCAGCCCTCCCCTCGACCTGGACGTGTCCTGGGCTCTCACTCATGTCTTTCTTTTCTTGTTACTTGTGTCAGTTGGATTTGAAAACTCATCTGATTCATCTACCTGCAGTTAACTATTCTGCCCTTGGCACGCCGGTCTAACGTGCCATGTTTGGGGTTAAGAGCTGGGTACATGGCCAGCAGAACTACAAATACTACGTGAGAGCTGCAGCGACTCAATATCAGAATTTGAGCATCTACTAATAAGAATCAGGATAGAAATAAAAAGACACGAAGAGTCTATCGAGGGGTCCGACACAATGAGCAAAGCTTCTTTACAAAAGAACCGAACATCAACAACCGACAAAATATAGTCTTAAGGCTACGAGACGGGCGAAGAGATGATGACCATCCAAAGAAAAAAAAAATCCTGCCAAAGTATACATGAATTTGCGGCATTGCACGGGTAGTTGGACAACTATCGGTGTGCACTCTCGGTGCTTGTAGCTCCTTGAGCTGCCCAACGCCCCGCTAAAACCCTGGAGGCATGTAGCCAAAGCCGACGAAGCATCCTGATCAGTCTACAAACACGAGACTCAACAACTAGGACTGGGAAAAATTACTCGATATTCTTTTTTTACTAACTCGTTTATCGTTTTGTTTTATTTATTTATCAACTACCCAGAGTCTGCAGTCTTTACAACTGGTGTGGCAGGTCAATTCCTGCAGCGTACCTTGCTCTGTGCATGCACAAAGAGACGTACCGATACGTATGTTCCCAGGTACCTACCTTCAATGTAACGCCCGTTCACTTGCCATCTCAAACTTCACTGGTTCATATTTCAATAGACGCATCTTTATTCTTCAAACGTATTACAGTTTCACCGTTTCTACTCCATCACCTCGTCTTCCAGTTCTGCTAAAGCAGCATTCGTTCCGCCGAAAATGGTTCGCATCAGGCGTCATTGTCATGAGTTGCCTGCACAGAGGCAATCATTGAAAGGGCACATTCCGCAGACACCCCGAGTCACACGACCCAAGCTGAAGAGAGAGCCTTGCCGCAGTATGCATTTTGTTTGAAAGCGGCGTTCTTTCAACCGACCCTCGTCGAGTCAAACCTCGAGAACCCAGACGGACCGCGTTGGCAAACCTCTTCGAACAACCCCCGGCCCGGTCTCGCTCTCCTCCGTTCTCCTTGTGCTATGACGAAACACACCGACAAACTCCTCAGGCATGAGTGTTTGCTCTTCGAATCTAACTGCGGAAAAGAGTTTCTTCTCAACCCAGAGTCACTTTCAACTCACTCTCCTCACACTTGCGCAGTTGCCACTGCAAAAGCCGCCGGGCTATGTTCCACAAGCAAGACTTACGTCAGGGCGCCAACCCGTTCCAACATGCGCAAGTACCCTGTCACTCCCAGTCTCTAACCTGAGGCTGCTGCTGGAGAGTCAACGGCGACCAATGGACCGACGTTACAGTACCAATCCAGGAAAGCTTCCGTTCCTACTTCTAGAACATCTAACACAGGGATGACGCACTTCAACCTGCATGCATCCTACGATCTGAACCCATCTTCCTGCAATACCGACTCTTTGGAAAGAGACCCCTGACCCTTGCTAACGTAGAGTCACTCGGGAGCACAGCTCATCGTTGTGATGTCTGAACGGCAACTTCAGAGTTGCTAAGCCCGTGTCCGTCGCTAACTTCTTGACAAGGGGAGTTGCTTCTTAGCTTCACGGAACCAAGATGGCCCAAACAAGGATCTCTAGCCTTGATCCCGTGAATGAAGCTTTGTGGCTGTTACGTTACCAGAGCGAGGCAGTATTTCTTGCAGACGACGATTGCCAATCAATCCTCTCAGGTGATTGTACGTGAGTCTTCTTCAATTACCTCGGGCAGGCCGATGGACTCGGGCTATGACATCGTCTTCACAACGGGCTCCTCCACTTGGCTGAAAACTTGAAGTCTCGAAAGAGGAGACTTGCTTTGGTCTGATAGCACTGCCGCCCGGGTGGCTTTTGTTGGCGGTGACGGCATCCAGTCACTTCAGGTCTGTCCGTCGAAATTGCTGAGAAGGCATACTTTCTCGTTGAACAAAGCAGAGTCTGCGGTATAAGAAGAGTCTGAAGCCCTCCGTGAACATGACAATCCCAACAGATCAATCAAGCTCTCATACAGGCTGTTATATATACTTCGCTATTGCGACTTGACCGATTAATCTTCATCAATTATCTTCTACCGCAACTATGCCTTCTTCGAGCAAGGAAAACATTGCCTGGCAGTGTCATTTCTGCCACCAATTCTACATGCTCGTTACCACTACAGTCTGTTTGGACGACGGGCATCATGTCTGCGGACACTGCACAAAAGAGTACACTAAGGCTCAAGGCTGAGAGTGAAGCACAGATCTTGGCCTCTTGACTTGGCACGCTCATTTGTCGGAAGGACGTCCACCTGTGGCATCCTCTTCACTGGCTGTTCTCTCGAATATTGAAGAGGATGTCACGTCCCGACTCATGCAGCTGCACAAACATCGACACGAGAGGTCATCTCTGGAAGAGGAGGGTTTGCAGGATAGGACTGCAAATCAGCAACTCCATGACTCAACGTCTGGAACAACCGACGGCAAGACATCAGCATGGAAGCTCTCTTTTGCTGTTCAACACCTGGACACTGGTCTCTAATACACGGAGAGACGCCGGTGTTGGTGGTTTCGACTCGGATCGGTGAGGTGCGAGGAAGGCACGTTTATACCAGCTTCAATTGGGCAGATGGCGATTGAAAGTAACACGGGGTTTGTTTTTCGAAGATTTTGTTCAATTTGTTGGTCGTTTATTCTCTTTGCTTCTTTCTTTGGCTGTATTACTATCTTGTATTATGTTATCTGACTTCGTTCCTGTATTTCTCACTTGTGTTATAGTTTCTAGACTTTTCCTTACTCTCTTTTGTACTTGTATTATAGCTTATAGACTTCTTCTTCCTCTCTTCTGTCCTTGTATTCAGCGTGCCTCTTATATTGTATCTGCTTGTTTCACCCTTGTGCCCGTCTTTCCCTCAACCAAACAAGCTTACCTTGGCGAATCAACGGTTCCCAGTTCAGACAGCCTACGTACACCTTTGCAGCACAGCACCACCATGCAATGCCTAAAATAAGCCGCTAGTGCTATGGTTGTCATCATCGAGCTTGAGCCTTGCCAACGCCCACGTTGTTGAGCTTCCCGAGGAGCACGCTGGACGGGTTGAGCGTCAGCCCGATCACCTCCCACGAAGCTGCCAGATGTTTATATTCGTCTACACCGCGGCAGAAATACTCTTAGGATCCCTGACATGTGTTTCGGGAGCTCGTTTGCTGGGGTTAACTCTTGCGTGTGTTGCGATGCTTGACGGCGAGGGGCGGTTGTCAGACCAAATTCGACACTCTAACGCGCAATGGGCCATGATTAAATACTTCCTCCTTCTCTCGATGACAAAGTTCATGTTGAGAGCCACAACGCACTCGGCGGACAGCGAGTTCGGGCAGGACGCTGCATCTTTGGGAGGGAATTGGAGATCGACCTACGTTGATCCAAATTTCAGGTTCCGAGAAGATGTGCAATGGGCATGGAAACGCGAGTCGGAACTGAAGGCTTGCAAGGAGATGGATGCGAGTTGACGAGGGACCCATATAGTCAAGGAAAGAAGACGGGAAGAGGAGGCTATAACCATGTTTACAGAGGTCATGTTGAAATTTCTTTTTGAGATAGATACAAGCTGGAAAAGGCCGCTCGAATTGAAGCCTTTTTTTTTTCGGGATATCTCTTCTGACTTGAGGGAACCAAGCATGCTACGTCTACCAGGGCCGTTCCTTCCTCCTTTCTTGACTATCTAGCCTGCAAAATTACTTGGGCAGGAACCATCCGTCTTTACGCTCCTAGGTAGTTTTCCCGAGAAAACCCCTCAAGTCTATGCAACCATTTTTGGATCAAGTTTTCCGTCCTTCAAAAAAGAAAAGTTGTCTGGCTGTGAAAAGGAGTGCATTGGCACAGCTGTCTCAACCCTCCTGACCGGTGATTAACCATGGTGATTTCCATGATTCCCCCCCTCCCCCTCAAATACAATCTCCGATTCTGGAATAAATCTTTTTACGGAAGTAGATTGAGGCCCTTGCTGCTCAACACAAGTTCGTTGCGAGGAAACGGCACAACGAAAGGATAGAAAACACCCACCTCAAAACACGGCAACGGGACATCCTGCGCCATCATGAAGTGGCATAAAACGTGGCTGCAATAAATTGAACAGGGTTCGTAGCTATATTGCACTCATAGCATATCAAAAGTATTGAACAGTTCGAAGACGGTCTTGATGTCCAACTGGCTCCTCCTAGCCGACTGCCTGCCAACTCTTAGCCCCTGGGCGGTCAAGTCTCAACTGTAGGTAATGCCGAAAGCACTCGAGATCAGTACTCTTTATCCGAGAGATCCCCAAGCATCGCTTTTCTAACATTTCTTCCACAGCTTCACATATGTCTATCTAAAGTGAGGAAAAGGAGCTTCCCAAGGCTCCCTCCCCCCCCGCTACGCACATAAACACGCTTACAGGCGGCCAACGATGGACCATGGTCAACCACACACTCTTCAAATTCTAAACATCTGTTTCAACTTGCCAAAATCTCTCCTAAAGGCCTATCTGAGCCCCTCATCTCGTCCTACGTTGGCGAAACCTTTGCACCGACTACGGCCATGATTGTTCACAGTGCGCGTGGTCAAGGTCACGTCCCTGCATGATTTCCAACTCCCCCTCGAGCCATGACCTGGGTTTTTCTCCATCCATCGACTAGGAAATATTCCTTCGAGTACCCGTCAGTGATTTGCTTCTTGGTAAACGTCCCTTCTGCACGGAACCGGCTGACTATTGTCAATCCGTACGTCTTTTTCGTGCCAAGCTTAAATCCCAAGCGTCACCACAAGGACTTGAACTTGCTCCCAAAGCTTTCTCGACCATGGCTACATTAACCATGCACCACATTCCACCCCAACTTTCTAGAATCTTCTCTCGTGAACAAGTTGGGAGACCACCTCATCGTTCACAGTGAAGGAGATGCCGAGGCCGAGAAGCTCATTGATCCCCCCTACACCATTGCTGTACGAGAACTCCCCCGAGGCTTTCTACCTCTTTTCATCACCGCCCAGCGTCCCCAAAGCAGATGGAGATGTAAAGTCGAGCAAGTAGTGGTTCGTGCGGATGAGTGTGGTGAGTGACAAGAGGCGCAGTCGTCACCCATAGAGGCGACCCAAGAAAACATCTCAGCCCCTCAAGGTCAAATCCAACTATTCTACTCGCCCAATATATATTTCAAAACCCTTTCATCTAGTTCACAGATGTTGCATCTCCATCTCAGCATGGTCCTAGTGAGTTGCGAGTTCTTGTTACTTTACTCACTATTATGGCTAGGAAGCACCATCACGGACAGCAACATCGATAAGAGAGTTTACTATGATTCGTTTTGCATCCAGTCCATGGACAACATTTAAGGCGAGATAGGATAGAAGATGTACAAGCAGCTGTTGCGGCGGCTTGTTTGTCCACGTTACCATCACCTGGGAGAACTGAAAACGCATTCAACATCATATTCACCTATCAAATAGACTGCACTGACTGCATTAATCCGTAATACACGACTCATCACATTTACTAAAAAAAAACGAGTTATACTAACGACGCAGTAGGAAGAGATCAAAACAACCCTCGACTAGAAAATTGCACGCCCAGCCAGCCAGCCTCCCTTGTGTAATGTACAATGCCAGCCGCTTCCTTCGCCTCCAACGCCTTGTAAATCGAAATCGAAAGCAGAACCAAGACGCGGGGAAGAATCAAGAACCATAGGGAGCGCAGAGAACAAAAGTGTGACGAGGCGCAATTGCAAAGGGAAAAGTCAGTCGTGTATCAACCATCCCTTCTCGGGCTCTTCCAAAAAAGACCTTTTCGTCTCAAGACTCCGTGCCTCACCTACTTTCGCGACCAGGCCTGCCTTGTTTCAACTCGGGCTCATCTTCGAACCCATATTCGCGAGACTGCGAGCAGTTCTTCTCATGTCACCCTGTTCCACACGTCTCTACTCCTCCTGCACCACGCGAATCTCGCTGCCGCGGGAAAGCTCAATGGCCTTCCGGGGTGAAGTCACCTTGGCGATGATGTCAAGAGCAGAAGTTCTCTTGCTCGTCGAAGCCTTGGAGAGACTGGCTGGGCTTTTGGCCTTTATCGTCTTCACGGGCGTTGCCTTCTTGGTCACACCTCTCTTGGTGGCCGGAGAGGCTCTACCTTTGCTAACGAGGGTGACGCTGGAAGTAGAAGAGGTGCGCCCTCGAGGAGAGCTTGCGGTTTTGCCGTACGTCTGGATGATGCGAGTTGCCGTGGTAGTCTTCTTCAGAATAGCACCGGTCGAAGCCCGTCGTTTGGCAGGGGACTTGACCACAGACGACTTGGCCTTGACCATGGTTGTCTTTTTAGTAGTGACCTTCTTCAGAGCTGTGGCTGCTGACTTGGCCACTTTGGAGGACAGAGATCGCTTCACGCCAGTTGCAGGCTGAATCTTGCGCTTCTTTGTCTTGCTCTGGGCAGCGTCGCCGTCGTCTCCGATGAGTTCCTTGAGCTTACGCTTTCCAGCCTTGACCTTGGCCTTGACCGCGTTCTTGAGATCGGCCTTTGGAGGCTTGACCTCGCGGGGCTTGGGGCCGAGAACACCACGGCAGTTGGGCTCACCGCAGAGGCATTTCTGGACGTTCTTGGCCGAGAAGGGGTCAAAGTTGTAGTCGTAGGTGAGTTCGTCGCCTGTCTGGATTGGGTTGTCACCGGCAAACAGGGCCATTCGCGGCTGTCCCGAGACGATCCACTTGATCATTCTGCAGTTGGGGTTACAGCTGTGATTTACAAACCGAGCAATGCTGCCGCTGGTGGCATCGATAATCATGTTCTGGTCAAAGCTCATGAGATAGTAGCACTGGCCGAATTAGCAAACCGTCTGAAACTCATTTCTCGGGCAAACTTGAGCCCCTCCCTTGGCTCCCCTGAGCAGCGGCAAAACTCACCTCATTATCCTTGTATTCCTCAGTCATGCGACGCTCGCACTCGTCCTCGGTGATAATTTCACCAGCGTACTCCATAATAATCTGGCCAGGTCGGAAGCATCGGTTGCTTCGCACGCCATGTCCACGGTCCGAGGTTTTAACCACCTCAACACCAACGCGATACTGGCCGCCCTTGTTTCGGCGGGCGGTGAGAGTGGCAAATGCACGGTTTGAGCAGTACTGCTTGCCAATATTGCAGTTCAGCTCGTCGCACTCGTACAACATGATACGGTTTTGACAGCTCTCGCCGCATCCATCCTCAGGCTTGCAGACACACTTGGATGAGTAGTCGTGAAAGTGAGGCGACTTGCGCCAGTAGTCCTTGGACTCGCCAATGAAGCGATCTAGATGCAGCAGTCAGTAAAATGAATTGAATAAATCTTTGGGAGTAAATGGAGCTGGCGCATACTTTTGGTCATCTTCCTCCACTCATTGGGTTTTGGTTGTTTTGGTGGCATTGGGTTGCAGACGTGGTAGGGCAGCTTGAAGTCGCGGCCCTGGATAAGCAGACGCAGTCCCGCAAACATTGGCAGAGGCATCGTCTTGTTGACGCGACCACTCGGAATCAGCTCTGGCAGCTGGGCCAGTTGCTTCTTCTCCGTCGGAGTCAAACCCTTAAAGATATCGATGGGAGCCTCCTGTCCAGCGTACAAGCCCTTATCCACATATTTCTTGACACGTCGCTTCCTGCTGTTGGCGATGGGTTCAGGAGCCTCCTCCTCCTGTTCCTCAACAGCTTTTTCTTCCTCCTTCTTGGCCTTCTTGCGTTCTCGTTCCTGGGCCTTGGGGTCGACATATTTGCCATTGGACCAAACGGTGTGAACGACGGGCTTGTCGTCAATGCCGCTGAATTCTTTCGTATCCTGTAGCCGGCGAAGCTCACGCGACATAGCGGTTACCCCCTTGTCGACAGCCTTGCGACTCCGCTTGCTTAGAGAGGTAATTTTGCTCGTCAGACCGGTGGGCTGGCCAGGGCCGGAAAGACGCGCCGATGCGCGTCGAGCAGGAGACTCATGGTTCTTTTGGCGACGGGTACGAGATGAATCGAGGGAGCTTAGCGACCGCGAAAGATCTGACGCGTCGATACCGCTGTGCACGGCGTTGAGGGACTTGGACGTGGCGAGGGAGCCGGTAGACAATCTGCCACCAGAAACAGTGCGTCTGCGGTCCGCAACAATGTCGCCTTTGGCGCGCCTCTTTCCATGACCTGCAGTGCCACTCAATTGAGCAAGGTTGTAGACTGGAAGGCTTGCACGGCTGCGACGAGGGCGTATAGTAGAGGGGGATTCGGCGGCGGGAGGAGCAGGCTCGGCGTCGGCGACGAGAACGGCAGCATCGGCTTCGACAGGGGGCGTGTCGATGGGAAGATCGACTGGAACAGGGTCGATGGCCACGTGAACGACATCGCGCTTGGGGGAGGCAGAGTGCACGCTCGAGGAGTCGGCAATGGTGGTGGGAGGCGTGGAGCTCAGAGACGCGAGATTCGACGAGTCGTCGGTCACGGCGGTCTCGAAACTGCCCTCCACAGACAGGTTGAGAGCCATGGCGAGAAACGAAGAAGAGAAATCTAGGAAGACTGCGACGCGAAGATTAGACGAGGGTGCACAGAAGAGCAAGTCATGAAGAGAGACAAATTTTGGAAGGTAAGCGAAGGTGGTTATGGGAGGAAGTGAGAGTCAAGGTTGGGGTGGGCGTGAAGGCGTGTAGTGCAGTGCAGTGCACGAATATAGAGAGTGGGTGGGTTTCTGGCAGCGCGTCTCGTGGGCTGTGGCCCAAGGAAAAGGGTCGAGGGGGACGGGAAGCTGGGG
>JALNIO010000434.1:0-15260 GCA_023509875.1 Rugonectria rugulosa
CCCAGGGATGCCTGTTATGAATATAGGTACCTATGTTAAAGAATAAGAGACTGTTCAGATGACAAAAATTCCAGTTTGCTCCGAGCACTGGTGAGACGGGGCGTTAGCAGAGTCCATGGCGTGTCTTAATTTTGAACCGTGCCTTTTTGATTCAGGGTTTGATCTCGTCTCGAGTGATGTTCTTGAATGGTCAAGGTGAGGACGAGCCGAGGATTGTTGGTAGGAGAATAACATAAAGTTGGTATTTAGTTAAATGACGACTGGGTTTAATAATATACACAAGACCTTTCAGTGCCCTCATTGATCCTAGCTTAAACTACATGTACCTCGAGCTCCGACCTCCTTTTTTTGTCTCTCTTTCCTCTTTTTACTAGATTTTACATTAGCTATGCAAACGAATCTTCAAATAGGTGAGGCCATAGGATAGCCCTCCTTGATGAATCTGTCTGCCTCATGTATGATCCAGAGACTCTGATTCATGCTCGGTGAATCCGTTCCAAACGAGAAATGCCGCCATTCTTGGAATAGCTGCTTCAGGTGGTCGCCCATCTTGAGCACCTCGGGCTGTATAATGCTTTTCAGTGTCGGCACCTGGCAGGCCGCTAGGAGGATGAGCATGGCCCCAGACATTCTGATACATGGTCAGGACATGCTATCTCTCGTGGAAAGAGGTTGAACTTACGAAAGTGAGCATATCCAAGTGTCAACCAGAACCGTGTGCGCGAAGCCTCTCAGGTTGAGGACGTGGAGCATGCAGGCGTCTATGCAGGCTTTGCACTTTGACAATGCATCCTGGCTGGGCGCGCTGGCGCTCATGCCGTGGCCGCCGACCTGGCTCCCGCTCAGAATCCACATGAGATACGGGCGGTAGATGACGCCGAGGCACGTCAGGTACCGCTGCCGGAGGAACCCCCCGGCCTCGGTGGCGGTCTCGGCCGTGTCGATGGAGAACTCAAAGGCGGCGGGGAGCACGTCGCGCCACTCGTCGAGCTGGTGGTTGAGCTCGGCGACGATGGGCGGGAAGCGCGCCGTGTCGAGGGCGGCGCCCGTGTCCCTGGCGTAGAGCAGCTGGTGCACGCGGTTCAGGAGGCGCCTCATGCTGATGCACGCGAGGAAGTAGAGCGCCGACTGCTCCTCCTCGGGCTCCGAGGTGTGCGTGTGGTAAGCACCCGGCAGCGGGACGGAGGACTCGATGCGGGCGATGCCGGAGGGCGGGCATGCTGAGAGCTCGGCGACGTAGTCACTTACAAGTCAGAACTTGCTTTGTTCGATGTGGTGTTTTTGGTTTGGTTTTAAAGAAAGATACCTTTCTAAAATGTAGCACGACCAGAAGATCCGGCGTACACGTTCTTGGTCTTCAGACGAGCAATCCTCGGGAGGATATGCAAGGAGAAGAAGACATTTAGAGGCTGTTGCGCTTAGAAACTCCCACGCCTGCAATGGCCGTACAAGGGAGGCAAAGTAGATTCTACAAGGTCGTTAGTCTCGATCATGGCTAACATCTCGACCAGACTCACGCCGCGAAGAAGAGGCACTGGATAGCTTCAGAGCTCACGTGCAAATGGGCAACGTGCATCTTTTTCAGAGCACTCTCAAAGTAGATGTCACCCAAATTACGCTTCAAGAGTCGCCTCCTGGTCTCTTCGTCACTCAACGTACCAGCACCATGCCGGAGACCCGTGATGATCTGGCTGGCGCAGCCGAGCGCGAGCGTCAGCAGCGTGAGGCACGCCTCGACGGTGTCCTCTGATGGCACGCCGGACTCGAGCGTGGACCGGATCCTGCCGATCTGGCCCTGCGACATGGTCGGGTACCAGAAGTTGATGCTGCGCTGGAAGGAGTCGAGGATGGCGTCGACGTCCTCCATGGCCACGTAGGGGTACATGGCGTTGGGCCGCATCTTTAGCGGGCTCCGGGACTGCTCGAGGTGGAAAATGGACGTGTGGTCGTTGCGCAGGGAAGGGAACGTGTCAAAGTGCGGCCACTGCAGTATCGACTCTGTGGTGGACGTGTGCATCGAGTCGAGCACCGCGTTGTCGAAGCTGTACCCGCGCGCCTCGCTAATCGGCGTCTGGACCGCCACGCTAGGACGGCGCACGCTTCCTTCATTGCGAGGGGATCCGGAAAAGGAGCTGGCAAAGGGGAGGTTGGGCGAGACTTGGGGCTGGCTGCTGCTCCTGGCGAGGTTGGCGTTGAGATCGTGGAGGTACTTTTCCACGCGCAGGACGCCCTCGAGGATGAGGTCGCTTTTGCCCCGGCTGTTGATTTTACTTTAGTCGAGAAAGAATCGTACCATGATTTCTTCTGTGCCCTTACGAATTTGCCTCGGAACCGTACAGACACTCCTGCTCCGACTTGGAGCAGGTTGCGCAAGGATGGCCTCCGTCACATCTGGAGAATTTGCCCGTTAGCAGGGAGGTACCGAGGAGAAAACAAGTCAGACCACCGGGATGGGGCGAACCGGATCTTTCGAGCTCTGCAGGTATCACACTGTACAGAAAGGAAAGCAAGTTCGTCAGTTCAAGTGATCAGCAATGGGGACAGGGGGACATCAACAAGGTTGGTGGCTTTTTTGCTCGCTACTTACTGCATGCGACGTCCTGAGCCGCTTCCTCGCAGGCTCGCCGCCCGAGGACTCGTGGTAGTTGTCGTCCATCTCTGGCAAGGCAGAGAGAGAGGGAGAGAAGCAAAAACGCGGGTCTCTAGAGCTCGCTCCGAGGCGGACCGAGAATACGGAGAGTCTCTGGAGAGATATATGGAGATTTTACAGGCTCGTTTAAGGGGGGAGAAGGGCGGAGGGGGCCAGCTATTGCCGGTAGACGCTCTCCCGAGTGGTGCCCATCAGGGGGAGCCGGCCGGTTGACAGGCAGTGGACCAGCTACTTTTGCTCTTGTGACATGTAAAGGACTCTGCAGGATGGGGAGACGTCTGCCGGATGGCTTGATTCAAGCGTGAAAGGTGGTGCTGATCCTCCACATTACCCCGCGTTCTGGTCCGAATACTCTTATGTGACTCGGATAACCGCTCCAATTATAGGCCGACAGGGGGGGCAACTCACGCGGCATAGGTCACTACATACTTACACAGTTTGGTACCGTTTCTCGGAGACGAACATCCTTTTCAGGAATAGGTGTGAATATGAGCTCGTCGGGATACGTTGTAGTATGATCTGATAACGTTTCTTCTCTTGCGTGGCTGACAAGGCAATGCTTGCACGCTTGGTGTTCTGCATTGCAACTGTAACTCAAATCTTTGTAGAGCCATAAGCTATGATCAATTCCTATTTAATAGCTTAATTTAGAAATGCGCAACCACTACCAGGAAGTGACAGTAGAGGAGCAGGCATTCGGGTCCCCAAGTCAATATGAGCTTCGAGAACAAGTCTTCTACAACCTCACAAATATCATGTCAACGAGATCGTGATGAACATCTCATTATAGCCCTTAGCCAACGCTCTCTTCCTAAGAACTAAGTAACCCCGAATCTCTTTAGACCCCCCATTAAAACCACTCGCTCGATAACACGCCAACCACCTCAAGCCAAGCTGTCCACCTTCTCCATATCACCAGCAGCATTCAGCGTATTCATCACCGTCTGCGCGCTCCTCTTCTCCAAGCTCTTCTTGACCGGGTTCGGCGCCTCAAACACCTCGGACAGCTCCTCCAGGGTGCGGTCCTTGGTCTCGGGGAAGTAAAAGTAGATAAAGACGGCCTCGATGAGGTCCCAGAAGACGAAGACCAGGTAGAAGTAGTAGTTGATGTGCTCAAAGGCCGGGCCGCTGCTGTACTGGATCACGACGGACGCGGCAGAGCTTGCCAGGTTGCCGACGGCGGTTCCCTTGGCTCGGGTCTCGGTGGTTAGGGTCTCTGCGATATCTAGGATAGGTCAGTATCTTTGATGACGAGAAATAAAAAACAGGGATGTCTTGACTTACACATGGACTGCAGAGGCGTCCAGCCAAAGGAAAAGACAATGCCAAAGATGAAGATCATGGCGACGGTGCCATTGGCCGCCGAACTGTTGTTGGGCTCTTCAATGGACAGCTTGCTCGTTCCAGTCATGATGGCGAAGCAACATGAGCAGAATATGATCGAGTAGATCAGGAGTGGTCGCCTTCCCACCACGTCAGTCAGACGGGCTCCCAGGATGGCGCCGAAGAAGCATAGCACCGGGTTGATGCCGTTCAAGGCCAGCACCGTCTTCTCGTTGGTGATGCCGGCATTCTCCAGCATGGCCGCGAGGTAGTACGAGCTCAAGCTGTTGCCGCTGATCTGGCCAAAGACTCCCATGCCAATGACGCAGATGAGCCGGTGTCGAGCGCTGTGGGTGTTCCAGAGCTCGTGGTAATCCCACCACTTCTTGTCAGATGCCTCGGCGGAGATTTGGGTCATCATCTCCTTGATCTGGAGTTGCACTAGTGGGTGGTTCTCGTCGCCCTCGCCGTGATATTCTTTCAGCACTTGGATAGCCTCCTGGTGCCGGTCGTGGGCTACCAGCCACCGAGGCGACTCGGGGAGGAAGAACACACCAAGGACGACAATACCAGAGGTGACCATCTGGCACCAGATCGGGATTCTCCAAGCGGTATCCGAGTCGATGTAGCTGCACCCGTAGACGACCCAGCTGGCGATGATGCTGCCAATGTACCACGTGCAGTTGTAGAGTCCAGTCAGGGTGCCGCGCCAGGCAGGATGAGCCATCTCGCTCACATAGCACGGTGCAGAAACACAACAGAAGCTGACGCCGAAGCCCAGGACGAATCGGCCGGCGAGGAACTGGCCGCGGTGAGGAGACGGAGCCTGTACGCAGGAGCCGATGATGACGAGGGCAGCGCCGGTGAACATGCCCCAGCGACGGCCAAAGTAGTCGTTGACGGGGCCGGTGAAGAAGACGGCGGCGACGGAGCCAATGTTGTACCTGGAGGGTTAGTATTGCGAGGACCTTCTGAGAAGGGTTGGGACTTACATGGCGAAGACGATGCCGGTGCTGGAGCCGGCGACCTTCATGCCGAAGAACTGTTGATAGGAAGTCATGCCATTGAGACCGCCCATGAGGGAGCCATCATAACCGTTCTATGCACAATGGTTAGCTTCTTGACTCTGGGTCAGATGAAGACGAAATTTGTTCATTCCAACGGCCCAATGATCAAAATATTGGCTATAACAAAGCCTTGTACTGTCTTCTTCGATTCTGGCAGTAACACCAGAACAAACCACCAAAGCAACAAACATCAATTCGGGATAGACCACTTACCAGACATCCGCAGAGATATGCGCAAGCCAGCACAAGATAAAGACGAAACAACCGCGGAGTCCACGGCGACACCCTCTTCGTGTCCACGTCGTGGGCAAGCTGCACCGCAGTGCCGGTATCGTGGGTCTGTCGATCCTCCACAACTTCTTTGGCAGCCATATTTGACAGCTTGCAAGTTAAAGATGGATATTAAAGAGTTGTCCAGCGGTTGTCAGTGAATGGAATGGCACCCTCAGAACCATGTCCTTCTGCACGGCCCTTGAACTCCTTTATATACTCTATCCCTCGACTATCCTTCATGGCCTGTTTCCCGCTCGGTGCCCCCCATGATCAAACGGACTTCAGGCTGTTTAGTTTGCCCCCCTAGCAAGTATACCTACCTGAATAGCTTCGGTTACGCCAGCACCGAAAGCTCGCCCTGGGCTTTGGTTCGCACCGAACTTCCCCGCATTTTGGGAATTGGGTTATGCTGTCCCATGCGAGACCAGCCCGGAGCTGGTGACGGACTAGGCCTATGCCGGAGAGGTGGCATGGGGAACCTCAGACGGGGTCCTGTAGGTTTGCACGCAAAGAGCTTGAGAAGAATGCATGTTCGAGTAGCTCCTGACCTCGAAGGGTAACCGTCCCACCTCGGCTCCGAGTCCCCCGCGGCGGTAACGCTGGGGGGTTGCGCTCGTGAAGCTCATTGGCCCGCATGAGAGACCTGGGCGAGGATCATGGTCTGATGCGGACTCGTTTCCCCGGATTGTTCCCTGGACACAAGCCCACAGCTCGGGGAAGTCGGAGGATGAATACCAACTCACCAGGCGGGGTTTCCTTGTGGTTCAATCATGAGCTCTCGTTCAATACGAGTTTGCAGTGCAACCTGCAATGTGTGATCATCTCACCTTCTCTGCGCTCTCATTGACTGCCCTGCAGTATCAATTGTGGAACGTTCCGAAGGCACCGCGCGGGGTGATGATGAATTTAAAAGCGCCCGCCAGGCCAGACTCTCTGGCTTTCATGAACATGATTTGAAGTTTTATGGCTTATTTTATTTGTTGTAAATCATTGAAGCTCAACGGCTTTAAATATGACGGTAGTTGAGCGAGGAATTTCTCCTCAAGAGGACGCATCTCGCCCAGATTACATCAATGAGGCCGTCTTTAGACGAAACACTCTGCCCACACGATCTTACTATATCCCCGAGACAGCAGTGCTTCTCAATGGCTCCTGGGACTTTCATCTAGCTTCTACGCCGCTTGATGCCCCAGAAGCAAACACTCTCGGTGAAGTGGCATGGGGGAAACTGAACGTTCCCGGCCATTGGCAGCTTCAGGGCCGTGGCAAGCCGTGGTACACAAATGTTCAGTATCCCATTCCCGTCTGCCCTCCATACGTGCCGACGGAGAATCCTACGGGCACGTATCGACGTCAGTTCCATGTACCATCGACCTGGGACTCGAGCTCCCAGTTGAGGCTGCGCTTTGAGGGTGTAGATAGTGCCTATCACATCTGGGTCAATGGCATTTTGATTGGATATGCCCAGGGCTCTAGGAACCCTTCGGAGTTTGATGTCACAGACTACGTTGACCGAGGGAGGTCGAACGAAGTCCTTGTGAGAGTCTACCAGTGGTCTGATGGCACTTATATCGAAGATCAGGATCAGTGGTGGCTGTCTGGTACGTATCTCATCCCGATTTATAGAACTTCGCTGATTTCTCAGGCATTTTTCGCGATGTATATCTCATTGCATTTCCCAAAGAAACAAGAATCGAGGACTGGTTCCTCCGCACTGATTTGGACGAGAAATACGAAGATGCAGTTCTGCATGCCACAGTAGACGTCTTGACGAGAGAAAAAGGCACTCTTGAGCTCAAGCTCGCTGAACGCAACACAGGCGAGATTCTGGCGTCTACAAAGGAGTCTGTTGAGCAGAGTGGCAAGATTGATCTCAAATTGAACGTTTCCAACCCAAAGAAATGGACTGCCGAGACGCCTTACTTGTATGACGTCCAAATATCACTGGACAACGGCTCAAAGCCATCCACCATCCACCAACGGATCGGGTTCCGCAAGGTAGAGCTCAAAGATGGCCTCATGTCCGTCAACGGCAAGCCAATCCGTCTTCGTGGAGTTAACAGACACGAGCATCACCCCCTATTCGGCCGCGCCGTTCCCCTGGAATTCGCAAAGAGGGACCTCCTGCTCATGAAAACGCACAACATCAACGCTCTCCGCTGCGCCCACCAGCCCAACAACCCCAAGCTTCTCGCCCTGTGCGACGAGCTCGGCCTCTGGGTCGTCGACGAGGCCGATCTCGAGTGCCACGGCTTCTACGACGCCGTCGCCCGGCCCCTCGACATCCCCGAGGAGATGGACTACGAGGAGCGCAAGAAGCTGGCCTTTCCCCAGGCCGCAAAGTACACCTCGGACAACCCCTCGTGGAGGGCCGCGTACCTGGACCGCATGGAGTCCATGGTCCAGCGGGACAAGAACTACACCAGCGTCATCATCTGGAGCCTCGGGAACGAGGCCTTTTACGGCGACAACCACAAGGCCATGCATGCGTACGGCCGCAAGTTCGACCCCGGACGGCTCATCCACTACGAGGGCGACGCGCACGCCGAGACGGCCGAGATGTACAGCTACATGTACCCTTCCGTCGAGCGCCTCACCAAGCTCGCGCGGGAGGAAGGCGTCGTGGACGGCAAGTTCGAGAAGCCAATCGTCCTGTGCGAGTACGGCCACGCCATGGGCAACGGCCCGGGATGGCTGGAGGAGTACGAGCAGGCGTTCCGCGACTACCCGCGTCTCCAGGGCGGCTTCATCTGGGAATGGGCCAACCACGGGCTGTGGAAGGACGTCGAGGGCGGCGCTGGCTACTACGCGTACGGAGGAGACTTTGGGGATTTCCCCAACGATGGAACCTTTGTCATGGATGGTTTGGTGAACAGCAAGCATGAGCCCACGCCTGGGCTGGTAGAGTATAAGAAGGTGATTCAGCCCGTCGGGTTCGAGTTTGACGGCGGCAAGGTGACTCTGGAGAACCGACACGACTTTTCGGGTCTGGACCATCTCGCCGCCACGTTCCAGATCGAGGAGTTTGGCAACGAGTAAGTGTCAGAAGCAAAAAACAATTGAATCGTCTTGCTAACAAAGAATAGGACCCGTCTCCTTGCTGCCGGCACCTTGGAGCTACCGCCCATCAAGGCCGGAGAGAAGGCAACCGTGGAGATTCCAACCGAAGCACTCAAGTACACCAGCGTCAAGGAAGTCTACCTGACCATATCCCTCACGCTGAAGCACTCGACCAACTGGGCCCCCATCGGCCACGAAGTCGCCTGGGCCCAGCATCGCCTCCAAGGATCCAACCTTGCTCCCAGCCAAGCCGTGCTGGACCGACCCTCCTCGGAGATCAAGGTGTCGACCAAGGGCTCCCAGGTCACCGTCTCCGGGGCCGAGTTCGTTTTCGAGTTCGACCGCGCCCGGGGCGGCTTGAAGACCTGGACCGCCAAGGGCCAGACGGTTCTCAGCGCCAGCCCCAAGGACGGCGTGGCAATCGTGCCGTCGTTCTGGCGACCTGCGACGGACAATGACGTCCCCGGGTCGTTGCCCTACTGGAAGCGATTTGGAGTAGACGACTTGACGTCGCAGCTCCGCTCTCTTGTCATCGACTCGTCGGGCGATCAGGTCGTCTTCAAGGCGCACACTTTCCTCACTCCACCGGTCCTCGACTGGGGATGGGACTCCAATATCGAGTACACCATAACAGCTTCGGGCGCACTCATCATTGATGTCATCAGCTTCAAGCCGACGGGTTCGTTCCCATCTCACGTCCCCAGGATTGGCTTCAACTTGCACGCCAACAAGGCCCTCGACCAGGTACGATGGCTGGGCCTTGGCCCTGGCGAGAGCTACCCGGACAAGAAGGCATCACAGCGAGTCGGCGTCTGGGAGGTTGGTTCAGTCTCTGACCTGCATACCCCGTACGACGTTCCGCAGGAGAATGGGAACCGCCTCGAGACGCGGTGGGTGACTCTGGTCGACACCCACTCCCACTCCGGAGTCAAGGTGACCAGGTTGGACGGTGGTGCAGATGCAGATTTTAGTTTCGTGGCAAGTCGACACGGCGACCAAGTCATCCAGGCTGCTCTTCACCCGCCGGACTTGGTCGAGGGAGACGCCGTCTACTTGAGAGTAGATGCCAAGGTTGCTGGTGTCGGGACAGCTGCTTGTGGACCTGGTGTGAGGGAGGATTTGCTGGTGAAGAGCGAGGATACCAAGTTCAAGATTAAGCTGGAGACAATCTAGACTGGGGCTTTACAGGGTTACGGATAGGATCTGCATAATTAGAGAATGCCATATTGTAACGGCCGAGTCTTGTGGTTCATTTCCGCCATTGAGTGATGCATCTCCGTCAATCAACGGAGATTCTCGTCAAACCGTCAATAGCAGGTTCATGCCCTCCAGCGGAGTATATCGCCCACCGAGCAAAAAAGAGGCAATGCAAATATCTTTCTGGCTAAAAAGAAAATATCTTGTTCGTGGAAAAGAAAGATGGCATGAAGTCAACAAAAGCAAAAAGACATGTCGGTGGAGAGGCTCGAACTCTCGACCTTTGGATGTCCCTGACCTTTGGTCAAGTCATGTTTCAATATGAGACCAACGCTCTAACCAACTGAGCCACACCGACTGTGTTGTTGTTGGGGATCCCAGGCTGATTGCTGCATTAACAACGCAGGGACGACCCGGTTGCTGAGTGAGTGCAGTAGTAGAATAGGCGAGTGCGACAAGAAATGCTAGCTGGGTACCTCATGGACAGATGCCGAGCCGCAGAGAATGCACATAAACTTCCACTTTGCGCAAGTACCTCGCCATCTCCTCGCGTCCTCGGCCCTTCGCCCTCGCGCATCTCCCGCCCTTCGCTCCCAACGCTCCCAACACCGCTCGCCACGCATCTCTTCCCACCAACACCCGAAACACTCTTTACTTGGCGGGTTGCGCTCAGCCACACAGTCCACGCACGAAACCCATCTAAAAGCTTACAAGCGGTAAAACATGATTTCCTCCGCGCGGCTGCATGATCCCTCCGTTGGGTGCGGGCTTGGCCTCCTTGGGCACTCGGGGGGCGAGGTTTAATTTGGGTGCCTATCTCGTGTGTGCGTATGCGTGTGCGAATGCGAGCTGGTCGTGAGGAGTCGGGGTTTGATATATAAGCATCATGATGAGCCCGGAATGAAGGAAGGAAATCAGACAGATCAAACAGATCAGATCAAACAATAAGAACACGGATCAATAAGCATAACTGCCAGACACCATCTCTTGTTGTCTTGTTCCATCCTCGCTCTCATTCTCACACTCACCCGCATCTTCATCCTCATACCATCTGGGCATCTTCACTTACACACACTTCGCTCACTACCTTGACCAACATAACCGCCAAAATGAGCATCTACTCAGCCTCCAACCGCTCCATCGAGAACATCGACCCCCTCAAGCAACCCCTCCAGAACCCTCCCACTTACACCCCCCGCGCCGAGTCCCCCGAACAGACGCAGCGACCTGCGCCCGTCGCCAGCAAGCCTACCATCGGCGAGCGATTCCACAGGCTCAGCTCCAAGGCGGGATGGCCTCTGAACAAGGCTGCCAATGTCATCGGCGCCGAGGGCTGGTGGCCGACCAGCATGGAC
This sequence comes from Rugonectria rugulosa, assembly GCA_023509875.1. Classification (NCBI taxonomy): domain Eukaryota; kingdom Fungi; phylum Ascomycota; class Sordariomycetes; order Hypocreales; family Nectriaceae; genus Rugonectria; species Rugonectria rugulosa. The sequence goes on from JALNIO010000434.1 coordinate 10,926, forward strand.
AAGGAGTGCAACAAGGCCGCCCGCATTCTTCACTCCTTCACTCGTATGTCACATTCTATTCTCCCTATTCGTACACTTTTCAACTAACATGGTCTATAGAACTTGACTCTTCTGCTCCTCCAAAGTCCAACGGTCCCATGCACCCTACCGGCCTCACCCGCAAGTCCATGGTCAAGATCCCCCCCTCGGTCCTCCGCAACTGCGCCGGCCTCGCCATCTTCAACGTCCTCCGCGCCGGCGCCTGCCACAGCTCCCTCGCCGGCGGCTCCGGCGTCGTCGTCGCCCGCCGAGCCGACGGGACCTGGTCCCCGCCCTCGGCCTTTGTCGTCACCACCCTCGGCGCCGGCTTCATGTTCGGCCTCGACGTCTACGACTGCGTGTGCGTGCTCAACACCCAGGACCAGGTCAACGCCTTCGCCAAGCCCCGCGTCTCCCTCGGCGCCGAAGGGTCCATCGCCATGGGACCCGTGGGCACCGGCGGCCACGTCGAGTCCGCCGTCAGCAAGACGGCCAAGCCCATGTGGAGCTACATGAAGAGCCGTGGAATCTGGGTCGGCGTCCAGATCGACGGCACCATCATCATCAGCCGCTCCGACGCCAACGGCCTCTTCTACAAGGAGCGTGGCATCACTGCTCAGCGAATTCTCCGGGAGGACGTCGCATGGCCCATCGGCGCCAAGCCCTTGTTCGAGGTGCTCCGGGCCCTCGAGGGTAACCTCGACTACGACCGCTCCGTTGTGCGCGAGGTTGGCATGGTGCCCTCCCCCGGCGATTTTGTTTCCGAGAAGCGCAGTTCCGTCTCCGTTGCATCTACTCGGGAGCCCCAAGCTGAGGAGTTCAAGCCATACAGAGACGAGCCCGAGCACAGAGACGAAAGGGAGGAGGCGCTCCCCGAGTACCGGGATGAGGAGAAGCCCAAGTATCAGGATGAAGACAAGTCGCCCAAGGATGAGGAGGACTATGACATGGTTGACGAAAAGGCGAGACTGGCCAAGTCTGGATACTAGTTGGAGCAATGATTCTGGGCGTTGGAGTTTGTGCTGGGTTCTTATTTCCTTTGTAAAGCGATGTTTGATGAGGATTGGGCCTATAATAGATTGGACAGGGTAAACAGATATCAGATCAAAGCAGCATTTCAATACCATTTCATATTACATTCTCATCAGGCTGGTTTTGTTAGTGAATTGGACAATTGGAGAGCAATCCCCGCGGAGTCTATCTCCCAAACAACCATAATTCTGCCCCAATCCTATGCCATCAACCAGCCCATTTCCGTGCCCTTCACCAACTGCATAATAACAAGTCAAATATCTAAATTCTCTCATCCTAATTCCAGTCAGCACGAAAAATAGACTCTGTGCCTCAAACCTGTGAGACTTACATGTAAGACACGCTACCTGATTTGATAAGCTCGGCCGAACTCCTCCGCTTCCGGTCTGCATATCGTCCGGCCCTGCATAGACGAAGATCTGCAAGGTAACCTCCGTCTCTTCTCATACATCTAAACCTCCATCCGATACTCATCCAAATCACCACAGCTTCAAAACATAAGCCGCCCGTCAATAGATCTCATCATGTCTTCAAGTTCCCCATCCGCCTTTTACGGCACCATCATTCACTGTCCCACAATCGGCACCATCGACATCCTCGAGAAAGCTCTCATCACCATCAACCCGTCCAACGGTCAAATCCTCCATCTTGAGCAAAACATCCCCGCCGACCAGGCCAATTCCATTCTCACCAAACTAGACATTCCCCTCAGCCAAACCTCTTTCCTTCGTCCAAGTCAGTTCCTCATCCCCGGCTTCGTCGACACCCACAACCACGCACCGCAGTGGATGCAGCGCGGCCTGGGGCAGGGCATGCACATTCTCGACTGGCTCTCGGGCGTCACGTTTCCCAACGAGGCACGCTTTCGAGACCCCGAGTACGCCCGCCGTGTCTACGCCGACCTGGTCCGAGGAATGCTCAGGCAAGGCGTCACCACGGCCAGCTACTACGGCTCCTTGCACGGCGAAGCAACGCGCATCTTGGCAGACATCGTTCTAGAAAAGGGTCAGAGAGCGTTTGTAGGAAAGTGCAACATGAATCGAAATTCGCCAGACTACTACCGCGATGCCAGCGTCGAGGAATCCCTCCAGGAGACGGAGCAATGCATCAAACACATCCAGGACATTGATCCCTCTCACACGTACCTCAAATATGTCATCACTCCTCGCTTCGCCATCTCTTGTGAAGACAAGCTCCTCGCCGGGCTCGGCGTCATTGCCAAGAACAGACCCGACCTTCCCATCCAGACACACTTCAACGAAGCCGAGCAGGAAATCAAGGCAACGCAATCTCTCTTCCCAAACTTCTCCAACGAGGTCGACTTGTACTCCCACTACGGGCTCCTCACGCCAAGATCCATCCTCGCTCACTGCACCATCATGACCGACGACGAGACAGCAGGCCTGGCCAAATTAGACTGCGGCATCGCCCATTGCCCAACCTCAAACATGACCGTCGGAGGAGGATTCATGGCCGCGCCTGTACGAGACTTTTTGAACCGAGGCATCAAGGTCGGGCTCGGCACTGACTCTGGCGGCGGCTTTTCCTCGTCTATTCTCGACTCAATGCGACACGCCCTCATTGCTTCATTTTCTCGTGAAGCCGCCTCGGCTGGACGTGAAAAGGGACTGACGCTGGAGGAAGTCTTCTACTTGTCTACCATGGGAGGCGCGAGAGTCATGGGATTAGATGATAAGATAGGTACTCTTGATGTTGGGAAGGAATTCGATGCCATTGTGGTGGATATGAATATTCGAGGTGGCGTGAATGCTCCAGTGGAGGAAGAAGACGAGTTGCGAAGAGTGTTTGACAAGTTTCTCATGACCGGGGACGACAGAAACATAAGCCAAGTATTTGTCAGGGGTAGAAATGTCCATACTTTGTAGGGCTATACTAATATCACTATAATTCAAGTACAGTCTCAGACTACGTCGTCTCCCTCCGGCACTCGTCTTCTTGCCTGTTCCCCATTTTCGTCTACCACGCTCTGAATGCCACTGGTCCTCCTGGCAAATACGGTGCTACTGGCGGCACTATCCAGTCCACCATGAGGCCATTCGCGCTTTGCTCCCCACCCAGCGCTCCTTGCCAATGTGCGTCTCACATCTAGGTCACCTTCGGGCTTGTATCGGAAAGCCTCCTTCTGTAAAAGAGGTATATGATTGAACCGCCAATCCCACACGGCAGCATAGCTACTTCGATAAGCAGCAAAGGACGAAACAAAGCCGATAAAGGCACCCGCAACGATGTCGTACCAGTTGTGCGCAGCATCAATGGTCAAGGAGCCACATATGAGAGTGGCGCCAAGCAAAGGCACAAAAGTGAGGACCAGCTTCCAAAAGGCAGGTTTATGGTCCGCCCAGACCTTGAGCTTGGCATTCAACCAGAGAAAGAGGAACCCAAACCCAGCACAGCCTGCCGAGGAGTGACCGCTTGGAAACGAGGTGATTGCATTCTTGAGCCTGGCCTTGTTGGGTTGCGTGCAAATGTCAATGGTGTACATGACGTTTTGGAAGCCCACGCCATTGAGGCCAGTTTTGTTGCGTGAACCCGCAAGGGAGACATCAGGCATGCAGACGTCGAGAAAGTAGGGACGGAATCCCCCGACAAGCTGCTTGAGGGTGACTTGGAAGACAGACGCAATGATTACACTCCAAGTAGTGCCAATGATGGCATTGCTCGCGTCCCAAGGCGACTTGATGACGATCTGGGCCAGGATGTAGACAAGATACGGCGTGGCGAGGGAAATGATGCCTGACAACCATGAGGGAATGATCCAGCCGCGGTAAGGATACGCCCATTCAGGGAAGATGATATCGCCGGAATTGTCAAAGGTGATGGGAAATGTGCGTGTGACCAGAGTCGGAATAGGAGCATGGTAGAGCTGGCAAGTCAGTGAGAGTCGGTTACTGAGGAGAATTGAAGCATACACCAGTAGCGAGGCCACCAACAAGGGCCATTGTCAAGAGGTCGATCCAATTGAGGCGAAACCATTGTATCGTGAATGTTTTGACATTTTGTATGGCCGCAGTCGATCGCCGACGAGACTGAGGGGAGGGCATGTTCACCGCCAATGGAGATATCTAACGAGCGAGACGACCAGAGGATACTCCTTGGACGCGTAAGACGCAATGAAAAGAAGAATGAGATGGAGATAAAAATAAAATAAAAAAGAAGAATGAGGCGTGATATTGTATTAGACAACTTGATGATTGATCACATGGCACTTGTTCCGTTGCGGTTACCTGTCGCGTGCTCCCGGATTCACTGACGTCATGATGTTGA
>JALNIO010000435.1:0-33675 GCA_023509875.1 Rugonectria rugulosa
GGGGGGGGGGGGGGGGGGGGGGGGGGGGAAGAATCGGCGGCCCCGACTTTGACCTCATGACGGGCGGCAAGAGAAGGAGATCAAATAATGAAGGGCGCGTTATGTAAGTGGAAAAGAACTGGGGAATGAGGGCAGTGCTTGGGAATGCCTCACAGGGCTGACTTTCGCCCTTGTCTTTGTTTGCGGCTCTGAAACGGACTTTGCCACCCGTCGCAGAAAGTGGCCGGGGTGTGCGCTGCAGCCGGATGAGTATTCCTACACTCAACACCATCTTTCCCATCATCGTCATCACCGTCGCGGTCCCGGTTTGTTGACGATCAGGAACAAGACGAAGACAGGAGCCTTTTGCTGGGCATTGTCATTGACAGGGGAGCTGCTTATTGGCCCATTTAGCTGGGAGGCCGCCGAGTCTGCCAATCCCAGGTCTTCTACTTGGGGGCTGTTTGGGGGCCGGATTTTGTAATGCGCGGAGGGCGAAGACGCACTGTATTCAGAAGAGGCAGGCCGGGAATGACAGACATGTCGGATGTCGCGCCGATGCAAATGTGCCTTGCTTGGTCATGAAAGAAAAAAAAAATTCTAATGTGCAGAAGAAAGAAACGTCAAGTGGTTGTACAATGCGTAATCAGACCAGTTTGTTCGTAACCTTTGACGTGGATGAGAAGTCATCCGTCTGAATTTTCCTCTTGGCGTTATTACGTCTCACTCGAGCCGCCAAGACTCGAGACACTTGGAGCATTGGCATAGGTATTAGAAATGCAGATGTCTCTGTACATCAACGGCGATGGAAAGATGGCTGCTACGATCCAATCAGGAGAGACCAGCAAGGCAGTGACTTACAAAGCAGCCCTTGCACCAAGGAGTTGTCGAGAGTTGCATCAAAAGGCTTACTCCCATGCCACATTGGGACTCGTCTGCAGACTGCTGGACGCCTTAATAAGCCAAGGCCCGTGGATCGATCGATCCTGGTTAGGAATTTGGAGAAATTCGGACATCTCTGCATGCCCATACTCCGTACAATTGTATCATGATATCATGGTACACGTTTGTAGCCGGTTTTGCCGGTCTACGCTTTTGCGACGGTCCTAGTCTCCTAGGAATGTTGATTTTGGATCTTTGGTTTGCAGGTGCGCGAAAACCTTTTTACGAGGCTTTGGGGGCCGTTTGAGGTTTCTCCCCTTGCTCTAGGCTGAAGCTATTGCTGCAGGCAGTCCGGTCTGTTCAGCCCGTAGGGTGGCGATTTGGTAAGCATCGTGATGCCTCGCTGCATGGTGTTGCGCGGGGTGGATTTTTACACTTTGACTGCAAAGGCCAAGATCACAACGGCTATTGTGCCGGTCCTTGGCTGCTAGCAGTTCTCATCGTATCCTTTGATGACCGGCATGACCCATGAGCATAATCATCCTTGTGTATTCTTTGCTTTAGCTCCCGTCGGGTTCGATCTCGGTGGCTGAGGCAGAGGCATCCAATGATTTACAGATTGTCACGATTTCTCCAGCCAAATAGTGATCAAATCCATTGAAGCCTCTTACCAAAGCTTCGACGTAAGGCTGTGTACCCGTCTGTAGCGTACGATCCAAGTGCAGAGGCTGTGAAGGGCGCCGGCCGAATCAAACGGGGTTAGAGGCGTCCAAGCCACCTACGAGCTAGGGCTGCCTTAGAGGGAAATGACAAGGTTGCAGGGATGTGCAGCGACGAGCACTGCCTGGCCAGACAGGGGACTGACGACTGACCATAGATTGTCGAGGACAAGCACAAGTCCTAGGGGCGAACGGCATTCGCCAGACCACAGACTCTTCTGCAAACCACTGCGGGCCGGGACAGAGCACGCGCATCATTCGCCGTGTCCTTGCGCTCGGCACCCACCGTCTAGCTAGGAATTTTTCACTGTACCTGACGTGATTTCGCTGCAGTCACTGGTTTGACTGGTTGACTGGCACTGGCTAGTTAGGTATCTAGGACGATTGCCTTGTGCCAGGGGTGTGTGTATGTGTGGGCTGCGCTATCCGCACTGGCGCCATGTCGGAAGCCGTTGATGAGTCAATGCCGATCGAGTAACCCGTCTTGTTCCATGGGGGAACGTGGGAACAGTGGCCCCGTGATGCCTTCAGTCGCCCGGTGAGAGTCAAACCTCTGGGCTCCAGAATGGGCCATTTTCGTAGCGAAGAGAGTGTAGCGCAAAAGTCGCCAACGTACAATGCCAGGAGTCGTCCAAAATCGCTAGATAGGTGTGACACTCTTTCGTTTGTGGAAGCGAGTTGGTTCCCAACTATTGCAGGCGTTTGTGTTCCGCGCATCGGCTTTACAAGTTGCTCAAAGTAGACCAAGTTCATCCAGACGAACAAAAAGTCAAATGACTGCTGCAGAAAATAGAGTCACTAGAAGGCTGCCAAGATACTCCTGGGAGTTGTGGAAACTGAGGTCAGTTCTAGAGGTTTCAGTGAGGGCCGCCTCTTGAGCAGCCGCATCGCAACCAACAACACCAAAAGTCCGGCGGCTCGAATAACGACTCAAAGCAGACAGTCCTAGACTTGATGCGAAAGGTGCTTTGATTCGTCTGAACTCGGCAAGGCGCGTACTCCCGTTTGCCGATCTGGCGATGGGGTACCAGTGCTTCTCCCGCAAATGTGACGGACTTTGGAGCTGTGAAGCCCTTGAATGCCCTTGTCCTTGCCCATCAAACTGGACAACTCGAAATCTGTGCACCGTACTCCGTACGTATCTTGTGAAAGTAGGTGGTAATTGGTCGCACAGACGACGTGGAAGCAAGGACACAAGGAAGGACTTGGACATGTGCGTAGCCGTGAGGGAGCAAGGGACAAGCCGTGGCTCATCCACCACTGTACACTGCCCGTTGGTCCATGTCGACGGGAACCCCTTCGCAACTCTGTGGCCTCGTCTGGCCTTGTCCAAAGTGTCTCTCTCTGCGTCTGTGTGGGTTACTAGGGGAGGGGGAGGGAGTCATCGGCATGCCATGAGCCAGGCTGGATGTGGGCTTTGGGGGCCAGAAAAGCCAGGCCAGGCAGGCCACAGCCCAGCCCGTCGGCGGTACGTACCTGCAGAGAGCGCTTCCTGCAGTGCTGTAATTGTACTGTAGGCCTCTCAAACAGTTACCCGCAATTCCCAAGCCCCAAGCAAGCCCCCCCTGTCCCCTTGTCCGTCCGGGGTCCTCTGAGGCTAGGGCGGAGGAGGGTGGTGGCCTTGGCGGCCTGGGGCGCATCTTACACTAACTGGCATACTGGTAGGCAGAAACTGACTGCAATTTGGGAGGGAGGGGGCGTGTGTGTCTCGGTAGCTCCCTCGCCTGTCCCCCTCCACCACGCATTTTTTGTTATATATCGTCGTCCACACACGCCTTGGTCCGCGATACATTCAAGGCATCCAAACCACTCACATCTCCGCACTTTTTACACTTCCTTCTTCTGTATCACGGTACAATCAGTCGACATCTACTTAACCATCCATCCATCCCATACCTGAGGCATCTACTCCTCCCTCACTTACAACTACCTCACTCTCAACCACCCCTTCTTCTATAAAGACTTGACTCTTCCCTCACCACTTGGTCCAAACATCCAACACATTCACAAATAACAACAACACACATACACATAACAACACTTTACAAACAAACAACATCCATTGTCAACGTTCTTTGACCCATTGACAGCTATCAACACCACCAAGTTGTCTTCTCCTCCGTCTTACATCAACGCAGAGAACGTTGTATACAACCGCACCCACCATAACCAACGTCAACACTTTGACCCCGCGAGGTACTCTCATACTCTCGCGCCGGTAATTCACCAGCAGAACCGTCCGGTTCCTACTCTGCGCAACCCGCGCCTTTATACGTTTAACACAGACACAATGTGCGTTCAGAACGTACACGCATACGACTACCCCAACGGCTACAGGGACATCACCTACGGCGAGCTCGTCCCCTGCGAGCGCGCCCTTCGTGGCTACCCTTACTGCAGCAACCCTACCATCTTTGAGCACCCTCCTCAGCCGGCCTATCCCACAGCTCCCTACGTGAGCCAGCTTCCTCCCACTCCTCAGTACAGCCCTCTCCCGTCAACACCCATGTACTCCGGCGACGAGTCTGGTGGCTCCCACGCCAGCTCCGGCAGCAAGAAGAACAAGAAGCGATCATCTGGCATCTACGTGAACGGCCACAAGGTTCTCGACCTCAGCCGTCGTGACAGCCGCCGCGGCGAGCGAATCAAGGTGTCGGACAGCCCACCTACTCCCCTGACGCCTCCCCAGAACTGGTCCGAGCCTGCTGCTTCCTACGGCGAGTCCAGCCGCCGTCGCCCAGTCGTTGTCAACAAGGACCGAAACACGGTCCAGATCGAGGTCGTGGGCAGCAACGAGCGAGTCTCGCGCTCTCACTCGCGCCACACTTCCTCCAGCTCCCACTCTTCCGACGACGAGGAGAAGCGCCGCCGCCGCCGCGAGCGCGAGAAGAAGCACGAGGACGAGGAGCTCCGCAAGCAGCGCTACCACTCCCGCATCGCCAGGGCCAACGCCGAGATTGACGTCCGACCGGCGGTGCCCCAGGCCCCCCAGGTGCGGCGCTCTTCTACCTACAAGCGGCCGGCTGTCGAGGTCCGCTACGACCCGGAGGCCGAGATTGCCCGTCGCGAGGAGAAGGCTCGCCGCAAGGAGGAGGAGGCCCAGCTCAAGCGTCTCAAGGACCGCATCAGCGTGAGCCCCAGCGGGCGTCGGCAGCGTGTGATGTACGAGGATGGTACATACCCCTGGGAGTAAGCCAATGAGAGCTCCGGAGTGTGTTGATCCTTCATTCTTTTTTCTTCTCGTTCTTCCTTTTGTACAACTACTTTTTTTTATGAAACCTTGGAATTGGACAGGAACAGCGAATTTTTTTTGGGCGGACAGGACGCGCCACTATGGGATGATCAAGCAAGCAGTGTGTTATTTTAGCGACTCATGACATTTTGAGATTTGGGAATTTGGATTCTTTGTAACACAAGGGAACTTTCATGTTTTTTTCTTCTTCTTTTGTTTTCATGATAGCAATTGCTTTATGACAAGGTCATTGTGACCAAGCAACAGAGAGAAAAACAAAATACAAAAACACAGAATCTACAAAGAGATTTATTGTACATGTCATCACATCATGGTTCCCGTCTCGTCTTGTGGCTCTTGGTGAATGAATGAATGACAATGAATGGCCTCGATGGTGGATGAGTTGTCGATCAATTGAGTCGGAAACAAAATAGAGGGGCATCAGCCCAGATGGCGGGTCGGTGGGCTGGATGGTTGCCTGGGCATTCATCCACTTGAGGAAATTCCCGTGTAAAGTGGAGTTTTGTTCCGAGGGGTGAACTTGAGGACAATTACGAGTGACGAGTAATTAGCTGGTTAATCTGAGGAGATGGTAAATTAGGTACATCAATCAAGTAGACAGATTCCTGCTAATTACCACGTCTTCAAGTCTGAGCTGCCCGCCGCATGTGCAGTTTTACTTTGGGGCCGTCCCGATGCCATCATCTCCCCTCGACATGAAACCGCTCAACGTCTCCCGTTTCCATCTTCATCTGCCCCGCGGTCGACCCAGGAACAAACGTTAAACCAGCTGCTGACATGAACCCATTGACCAGTAATCGGTGACTCAGAGCGAGCCATCACCCGCCCGGCCAGGGTGCAAAAGCCTCCCAGTCACTCTGCCGGGGTTCAGTCAACCCCGCACCTTATCGATAAAGAACGGGAAGAGGAAGAAGCCAGGGACCAAAGACGTAAAAAAAAAGTCACCTTTCCCAGCTGTCAATCCCGCCACGGCTGCCTTGTCTTTGTGGGACGGCATCACTGCGGTGCCTCGGTCGCTAATCGGTCAACAGGGGGGACTCTTGATCGAGCACGAGGGGAGGGGTGACAGGTTTGTACGGAGTACGATGGGCTTGCGGTGTGCTTTAGGCAGATCAGTAAGCGAAAATGGCAATGGCCGAGATGCAGTGAACCACGATGGGAGTTTGTGAATCACTTTAGTCTGTAGTTTGGTTTCCTTGGGGAGTTACTCAGACAGTCTCATGTTAGTAGACATCCGTGACGATAAAGACGACTTCAACACCTCGACCCTCTCACAACCAAGACCAATGACGTACATATCCAGCGCACTGCACATCTGTCTCCTTTGCACATTTCCACAAACGCAACCTGTTTCACCCTCTTTTTCATCCTTCACATTTGTAAACAATTGCGTCAAGTAAACTACTACATCAAGACATGTATGCATCATCACCAAACAGATCTAGCCCAGGACTTCTTCCCCCCCGCAGGCTTTCAGAAGTGTAAAAAGGGGACTTTGGTCTGTTCCCACTTGGCGGGCGCCCTTTTCATACGCGATCCCGTCCCGCGCATGACAAGAGCCTTTTCCCTTTCTCTTCGTTAGAACCGGGTTTCCGAATTTCTACCTCGTTAGTGAGGACTGGGTTTTTGGTTAGTCAGCTGCTTTTTGGTCATCCTGTGACTTGGTCCTCGATTGTCAAGTCAGAGATGATTTTGTATGTGCCAAGAACGAGGACCGCGATATTTGAGACTTGAAGTATTATACATAGCTCAATGGGACTGCCATGCAATAAACCAAGAAATACCTGAAATTATAGGGTGTTCTACCACCATTTGTATAGCCATACAGTAATGTACAGTCAAAATAATCATCTTCCCCCCTTGCCCTCGCATCCAAACCCCTCCGTCGATAATCAGCACCTACTTGTTCCTGGTGCGGGGGAAGCACCGCAAAATGCCAGGCAGCAGGGCCTACCCAACGGCCGCCGCTCCAATACTCATCCATCACGACATCACCCCGTCCGACATTTCTTCGCCCATGGCCTCGGCCTCGGATACGAGGTCATCAAGAAAAATCAGGTTGCCTTGCGCCTTTTGGTGCGCCTTTGGTACGCCTTTCGTGTAAAGAAAAAAGCCTCTTCATTTTGTTTGCCTCGTCCGCAGCCCAGAAATCTTTTTTCCTTTTTACATGGCCACAAACAAACATGTCAAATGTTTCTGCACACGCCCCCTCCATCATGCCGCTCCCGCTGTCGCATCCTTGTTTTCCGTCTCCGCCGGGAAAGTCGACGAGGACCGACCGATCCCACCCCTTTCCCAAGGGTATCTTGCTGCTTGTTCAAGGTTCGGGGAGCGAAATGTGCCAGAGTCACCCGGACAAGAAAAAAAAAGGACGGGTTCCCGATCTCGGGCTGGGGGAAAGGTATACTGTCCTTGTGACGGCAAATCAGGAAATACAGCGTGATGTGATTGGACGGCCGGGGTAGCTGGTATCTGGATGAGTTGCACCCCGAAACATGCCTCTGGTAAATTCTTCGAGTGAGAGACCAAGTGGTGAAGTGCACCTTGCAGCAATGTTGCATCATGGCGTATTCGTGGCAAGTAAACAAACATGGTGCGATGGCTGAACCGAGACGCAGGCTTGGATGGGGGAGCCATCATGGCTGTAAGCAGATGACGACTGCTCATGGCGAAGCTTGGGGTTGCACAACACCACCAAATGCCATCACCAAACTCGGCCGAAGCCGGTTTAAAGCCTTGTTTCTCAGCCAAATCCCAAACTGCCTTGCCTCTCTGACTTTCCATAGCCCCCCCCCTTCTTGACTCGTTCACCGCTGATAGACATGGCGAATATCAAATCTCCACGTCTTATCAATCCGCCAACCCTCCAGGAGATACACAACCCCTCTCTCGCCACCAATTTTGCCTGTCCTCATGACCGTCTCCTCACCTCCTTCAAGTGAGACACGCTCCAAAATGTTCCCCGTTTTCACCGCAGCCTCGCCTACCCCCTCTCGCTTCACTTTCACTCACCACGACAAAAACCCCTTTCCCACGCTCTCAACCCAAAGTGTCTCACCTTCTTTTGCTAACCCAAAGTGACACACCATGCCTTTTTCTCGCGATAGACTGCCTACGCGCCGCTCCGACTGCAACGTCGTGGTGCAACCTCTCCGCTGGGCAGCACATCCACGGGACCAAGCTTGCCATGAATATGCCCCCCCTCCCTCGTCAAGGTGTCTCGGGACAGTCCAGCGTTTGTAGAGTCGGACAGACTGATGATCTGCCATGAGTTGGATCTTTGTGCCACTGCATTGCGTTGTTATCCCATTGCGTGCGTGTCATATCTCTGCGTTGCAGTAACCGTTGCCGGTGAATGCTAGATCCGTCCCTCATTCCACAAACCAGACTCCTGCAGCGAATAAGACCAACACAGTGACAACAGACAACGCACGTGAGTTGAATATAGTCAATTCAAGCGACGAAATTCGGGTATCGAAAACGGGCTTTGTACACCTTGGTCCGCTATTTCGTGTGTATGCCATGCCCAATAACATGCCTTTGCCATTTAACCATGCAAGTTACTCCCAAATCCCAGCAATCCGACCCATATGTGCTGTAAATCATGTAATGCCGCTTGCTTTATTCCCGTTCCCTAAGCTCCCATTATCGATCTTGTATGTGCCCAATAAACTCCTGCTGTATTATTAGAGAGCCATCAGATTGTTTCCAACATAGAACAAAGGTCTTGTGTAAAGTATATACGGTGGTGTCAGCTTAGACTGCACCTTGAGACCTCTCACGGGGCTTCTTAAGCTTGATCATGGGGATATCAATGATGCGTAAAGCTCGGCCTGCTGCGCCCGTCTTCAAATCACCATAGTGCCTCTGCAACCGCCTTAAATCAACGACCAGTTCAAAGTTGGCGAGGAAGCAGAAGCTAATCTCCAGACGGGCAAGTTCTGCCTCGCTCACGCCTCCCACCTTGGCCATCTTGGCATGAGGGTATGATAAATCTTCGAGGGCTTTCATCGCAACGCGCAGTCCAGCGAGAACGAGCCGGTGGGCGTTGCGACGAGTCACCGGTATGGCTCGTTCCTCCACAGCTAGTTTATGGATGTATAAGGAGGTTGCGAGGTAGACGGCCGTGCTCATGGGACAGAATTGGTGAAGGCGCATCAGGTACTGGTTGATGGTGATTGGAGGCTCCTTTTTGCTGTAAAATTTGCGAGTAATGAGACCGTGCTGGAGATTGATCGGTTGAGAGTCGGCTCCAATGATGATGTAGGGTGCATGTTTTACTTCGTGGGACGTGGGCGAAGTGGGCTGCTTGAGATGGACACCATCTATGCCCTCAGGAGTCCCTCCACTATCCTCGTGTGATCTTACGGGCGTATCATGCACTTGAGCGCCAGATTTGGGGGAAGTGCGATTTTCCTTGTTAGCTTCGAGTTCGGCCTGTTTTCGTAGTTTGGCCAGGTTCTTGTCAGAGTGGGTTCGCGCAATATTCTCCTTTTCTGCTTGCATGCCACTCATGTGGTGAGGGATCGTGGGTGACTTTGGAGGAGGAGTTGGCGGAACATCGCCCGTCAATCGCACTAGAAGCTCGATATTTGCGCTGAGAAGCTTCAGCGCTTCGGGGGCTGGCATCTTGGAGATGTCATCCTCGTTCGTAGGCTTATCGGGGTGGGCATTTCCGCTGTGAGCAGACAAGTGAGGATCGGACGATGGAACCGGAGCTGGAGGTGGGTGAGAAATGGGAGTTTCGTCGGAATGATCTTGCTGCGCAGCAGACGAGTCTCTGGACTGGTGATTCTCAATCGTCCCATCGGTAGAAGGGTGATCCGACATGACTTGAGGAATAGGAGGGCGACAGAGCTCTCCCTTCACGAGATGCAGTCGTTGACGCGTCTCAACCTTTCGAGGAAGACAAGACGCTCGAGGAAATCCAACTCGCCACTTTTCATGATATCGTTGCTCGACTCGAATTCAAAGGACGCGCGTGAGGTGGTGGCGGGGTATTACACGTCGTGGGGCAGATGATTCTTTTTTCTCTTTTTTTTTTTACGAGCGCGAACCTCGCCAGAGTAGGAGAGTGGGACGATAGGTGGACCTGGTCCCTGAGAGAAACACCGGAGGAATTGGAACCGAGAGTCTCGACTGAAGAGGAATTGAGCTAGGTATTTATGCGCCCAGGACTAGGTCGATTGGCGTTGAAGATTGGGATCAGTCGACAAGAGATCATTCGGTGCGGTCCGAGTCGGAGACGACGCGGAGGAACCTCGGCCGATGGGTGGGAGATAGATAGGCACATGAACTTGGTATGGCGAGGCAATGGAGCGGAGGGGCGACGATGGGAAGAAGGATGGAAGCACTTGTTTGACCAAGCGATGAGGTAAAGACTGCGCGCGTAATTCGTGTTGGTGAATGTCGAATTTAAAGGAGAGGTTGACTTCTCGTTCTCTTTTGGATCATGAGGCGACGACGGCACGTGGACGATGCGGGGATGCAGGAGAGGTACCCAACTCAGGTACTTTGTGTCTTTGGTCCCTTTGGTCCCTTTGGGCCGGCAAATTGCTAGCGAGGCACGGCAGTGGCAGGAGTATACCTGGGTAGGAGACTACCTGAGAATGGCAGGAATGCTCCCGTGGTTTTGCCTTTGCAATTCGAAGTGTTAGGTCAACCAACTCCATCTTCCAGCTCGAGAGGTGCCTCACCTGTTCGTAAGAAGATGGATGTTTATTTTCTTCCTCTTCTGACCATTTACTTTGTGTTGTTGTTAACCTGCCCTCATGCTGTGTCTGCTTGGAGATTCCAAAGTGCCGACCGGGGCGTGATCGAGTTGAAGGCGACAAGAATGGGCAGGGCTGCTTTATGTGCCAGACCCAACAAGCACCAACGGCTGGAACACCCATCATCAAATAACCCTAGCTGCCTACTGCAAGTACCGTGCCTTATATCCTCCTTTGTCCCGCGGAAGCAAGTGTCGTCTGATCCTGCGCATTAGAACTGCCCGAATCGCAAGGGGATCGACAGCCGCCCCAGCCAACATCTCCAAGCTTAACCCCGGCCATCCAGTAAAATTACAGCGAGCTCCAGGGAACGCGGGCCACCTTCCGCCCTTAGTGCATGCCTGGCCGCTCGCCTGACCTTCTAAATTACAGCGGACCGATCTAGCCAAGCATCAGGGTCCAATCGCCTCGACGGCAACTCACCTCATCCAGCCTCCCGACTATTGCAGGCCTCGTGTTCGCGACAAAGGAAACCTGAACATGGATGGCTCCATGCATAATTGCCACCAGTACGAATTTGACAAGTCAACAGCAGTCCCAAGCGAATTGTGCCGTTGCCAATGGGAACCGATGCCAGAGCCAAGTCGAGACTGTTCGGAATCTCTCGTGGAAGTGTCACTCGTTTCTGTGGCTGCAGTACCCGCATCCTGCAATCCCAATTGCTGATGTCCCATTCAACGGCGTAGATCCGGCGTTGGTCTCATATTGAGACTCCATCTCTGGCGAGGGTCACTTTGAGAAGGAAACGGTACGATGCCATTAAGCAGGCATCACCCCAAGTCGTGGGGAATCCGGAACAAAGCACTAACCAAGCCCGGCCATTGAATAGTGACGGATGCAGACAGTTTGCAATCTCGCCTTTTACCCGTTGCGTCTCACTTGCAATTGACTTTGAGATGTGTTTAGGATCGACCTGTCTTATCCCGAAACGTCGCCTGACTTGTGACCATTGTCTGCATGACGGGTTGCCGGGCATCGGAGGAATTGCAAGACATGGAAACCGATCGGCAACGTGCGTCGTTTTAACCGTCCATACGAAGTAAAACATCAATTACTTTGCAAGTTCACTCGCAATCTGAACAATCAATTGCATGCGCAGCTCCTTGCGACTATCAGCACCAAGATGATATCCCCTCTTCCAAGTGTCGATTGCGACCCCAGAATCAGCAAGCAGACCGCCATCCCGGTCGCTGTTCGCCACAAAAGGAAGTGATAATCCAAACTTCAGATGTTATTATGATCTGAGATGGCCGATCTATTGAACCCCGCATCCATGAGTTGAGGACCGTGACTGGGGTTTGAATAAAGGTTGTGAAGCATTAGGTAGGTCGTTGAATGGGTCGACCAGATAAGTTTCTACCAACGCTCAACCAGCTACAGACAGTACTGCACATTATCAAGTCTCAGAACCAAAAGGCTTATTTTTTTATTAACTCGCTTTACATTCATCATTCATTAAACAAATCTCTAGCAATCCGGCGCGACCTTGCAGTCAATCACCGCCGTCTGTCCAGCCTGTACTTTTGCAATCGCCTCCTTCAACACGCTCTCTAGATCGGCCGTCTTATCTACTTTGGCGGTATGAATATCACCGCCAGCCGCGGCTTTGGCGATGCCTGAATAATCCGGTACGGGGTCAAACGAGATGTTGATTTCTTCATTTGTAGCAGTAGACCCGAGACCGTTGGGATGAACCAACAAAAGAGACCGTCGAGGGGCGTTCCATCCTGCGAGTATCATTAGCATTCACCCATCGTCGAAACAAGATTCTTTGCACTCACCCTTGTTGTTCAAGACAATGGTTAAGACGGGAATATTGTATCGCTTGGAAATCCAGTAAACGCTTCCAGGGACGGTGAACAGATACGTTCCGTCTCCCACAATCTGCACGACGAACTTGCCCTTGCCGCCATTCTCAGCATTAGTAGCCAGCTTGATGCCCAAGGCACCACCGCCAGACCAGCCGAGGCCGCCACCGCCACAGTTGATCCACGATCCGGGAATCGTGGGCTGCAGGTTGTCGTGCACAAACTGCGTGTTCGTGACGGCCTCGATCGCCCAAAGGGTATCCTCGGGGCAGACGTTCTTGAGGACCTGGCAGAGGTGACCAGTTCCAAAGGTACCGTCCTCGAGGGGCTCAGCCGCCTTGGCAATCGTTGCCAGCTTAGCCTGATAAGACTTGCTGACGCGCTCTTCAGCCTCGGTGTTGTTGGCCTCGAGCGTGCTGGCGAGTTCGGGAGCTTTCAGAGCGGCGGTGATGTCCTCGACGGACGCCAACGCATCAGCGCGGTATCGGGCCTTGGCATCAATGTAGAAAACGGGCATCTGCTGCTTCAACGGATCGACGTCAATGTGGAAAATCTTGGCGTCATCGCGAGGTTTGCAGCGAGTCTGGATCCACGGCACGTCGCAGTCAATCACAATGATTGTATCTGCAGTGGTGATGGCATCGTCGGCGCCGAAGCGAAGACCCAGCCATGCGGGATGATCGGCCGGGAAGCACATGTCACTGCCGCCGGTATCAAGCACACGCAGACCCTTGACCGTGTTGGCCAATTCAACCAGAGCGGGAGGAAGCTTATGGTTACGACCTCCATACCCTGTAATCAGTAGAGGCTCCTTGGCACCAGCCAAGGCCTCCGCAATCTTCTTGACAGCACTCTTGGGCAAGCCGCCTAGTTCAACTGGGTCCCAGTATTCCTGGTTCAGTGAGTACGGGGTAATGTCGGCCTCCATGACTTCTCGGGCGCCGCACAAATAGACAGGTCCTTGGGGGTCGGAAGTAGCAAACTGCAGAGCTCGGTTGACCATCTGCTTCACGTTGGTCCCCGTCTTGATCTCGCCACTGTAGCGACAGTACTGAGAGACAATCTGCTTCTGGTCGGGGACATCCTGGATCCAGTGAATGTACTCGGTACGGCTCCCTCTCAATTCGCCTTCGATGGTGAAGGGCGAAAGACCAGCAAATACCAAGACAGGGGCTCGACCCGTTGAGGCATTATGCACGGCGGCTCCCAGACCCTGGGTGCCGACATCGACGTGGATAATGACGCACTGAGGTTTGCCAGTTAACCTGGCATAACCATCAGCCATTGACATAGCCACCATCTTTTTGAGCACAATAACGTCAGTTTCTCTCTTCTCCAACTGATTATGCCTCAATGATTTTGATAAAAGATCTCACCTCATTGGGACATGTAATGATACGAGGAAATTTGCCCTTTGCCTCGCGCTGGCCCTTGACCATGGCCTCGATAATACTAGGATGATCGGAACCCAGGTTGACGAAGCAATGGGTGATTCCAGCCTCCCAAATGGCCTCAAAGAAGGCAAACGAAGCAGTATACATTTTGGGGTTTGCAGTCGAGTACGGACGAGAGATGATTCCACGCGGTGACGGCTTAGCAATAGCAGTGGTCGCGGCCGGCCCGATAGTTTCGTAGTCCCTGGCTTTTGGTGTTAGAGAAGAGACGGAACGACCACCGCGAGCCAACGCAGCAGCGGCGAAGCTCTTGTTATATCTACGCAAAGCGGCAGACCCTGCAGCCCCTGCATTACTGCATCTGCCAAAGATCGGACCAGCTAACCCCCCGGCACGCTGCAGCATGGCCATTGTTGGACGGGAACTGCATGTGGGCTACGTATCAGCATTCGCGCAAGGAACAATTGCGGTGTTGGGTTGGTGGCGGGCCATGACTGTGGGAAGGGGTATCGGCGCTAGAACTGGGGAGGGGGATTTCGGGAACTGAAGACGGGAGTTATGGGCGGAATTGGGAAAGGCAGGCCGAGGGGGGAAGCTTGAGCGGATATAATGCGGCGAGCTGGGCGGAAGAGGAGAAGGAATCGAAGTTTTTGGCTTGCGGTTTGGGGATTGAGGAGGAGGGGGAGGGGTCATGGAAGTGTGACGAGCAACACAAGGTCGCAACGGATGGAACCCTAGAAGAGACGAGACGGATAATGGCATCCATCAGACGACGGGTGGGTGCTGAATTGTGGGTGAACAGCAGATGTGATGGGCATTCGCGGCCAGGGGACAGGGTTTCGGTGCGGCGGTTATGTGAAGGTCTAATTGTGATGAGGATGAGGATGAGGGAGCTTGGGGGGATGAATAATGAGTGGGGACGAGGATGGAGCCTCAAGGTGAAGGGTTCAAGGTATGCGAGGCGGTACATGCAATTGTGGTGAGGTGGGAGGGTTGAATAGGCGGCGTGTAAGTGAGGGTATTGGCTGGACTGGGCTGATGGAGGACAGAAGGGGTAATAAGTTGACAGTAAGACGGCAGGCATAAGTAAGGTGGTGTTATTAGACGAAGGCAGCAAGGAGTGAGAATTACCTTACCTAATTCAAGCTGAGAACAACTTCAACTGAGACAAGGAAGGGAAAGTCAACGAGTTGAAGACGAGTTGTACAAAGTATATGTAAAGGCAAAAGAGTATCAACTTGATAGTTTTGTCGTTTCGTGAAGATGTCAAAGAGAAAGAAGTGCCAGAAACTCAACCTGGGACCGACGGGTTTTGTTAGCCCCGCAAGGGACACTTCACTTCCCCTTACCTAACGAACCAGGCAAGTTGCATTCATGCCATGTAACTGCGTCTGCATGTCAAACGTTTCTCTTATCGGTACATGTCCGCCCTTTTTAGGGGCGGGCGCGCCTTGGGGTAGTTTAGTTACTCCTCAGAAGGACCACGATGAAGGCGCCGGAGGGCGGGGGCGGGAAGTACGGTGGGGTTGTGCCGAGTCTGGCCGGTTGCGCCGAGAGAGGGGGGAGCAACAAAGCTTGAAGTGATGTGCCGTAATACAGGGCTCACCGGACTTGCTCACGAGGACGGGTTGGGTTAGGGTTGAGGCTTTAACTATGTTGGTTGTTGGGTTTCCTGGGGAAGGGGAATGCTTATTGTTACAAGAGTCAATGTGATGGCATCATGACTACTGGTTTGGTTAGGTGTTGTGGTGAGATGGCAGCAACCAAGGCTGGAAGCTGAAAGCAGGTTAACCAAGGTAGCTACTTATCATCTCAGAGGCAATGCTCTGCATACGAACATCATCTAGATTCGTCCTTGTCCGAGTTTCTTGTCCAATTCCTTACCACGTACCAGGAACCGTCTCTCGCCAAGACATGCCATGCAAGTATATCCGGAAACAATAGCGAGATAACAAGTGTATTCCCCGCCCTATTGTCAAAAGCTGCTCCCTACGCCCTGTAGTCCCGAGCACATAAACACCAGCTCTCCACCATTGACGCCATGGAAACCCCCCCAATCGCTCCCATTAAGACTACCTACTTGACTGCCATGTACGTACAGTAGGTCCAACACCGCCCATCTCATTCAAACGGCCCCAAAGGCGTCACGGGGGAACCGCGACCCCACCATGGGCGCGCCCAACGATGTCGTTCCCCGCAACCCATTCTCGAACGTGTCAAGAAAGCAGAAAAACGAGATGAGATTCAGGGGAAGCGAGCCAAAATGTATCCAATGGAATTCAGTTCCGACTGCTTTGTGTCATTTGTTATCTTTTTTGCTGACTTTGAGCCTCCTGACCGATCCTCCCAACAACGGCCCTCCTGATCCGGCTTCTGCACACGGACCTCTCCGGCCTTTGTCGGCCGACCCGGCATCCATCGGGGTTTGCGCGGCAGACGGGTCTCGGCTTTCACTAATAAGCACCGAACCCCTCCAGACAACTTCTGTCAACTCTTGTCTCAAGTCAATCTATCACACATCTCTTCAAAGCTCCTCCGTCATTCCGCTGGCTGCACACTTTGCGGATTGCTAAACACATCGTCCGGATCCCACTTCTTCTTCACAGACCTCAGTCTCGGCAAATTGCTTGCCCAGTACAGCTTCTGCGCCTCTTCCCGGTCGAAGCTCGTATCAATGTATCCGGCATATGTAGACACGGCATTTGGAGCCCCGGCTTGGATCCTCTTGTGAACCCCATCCAAGTAGTTCCTCATTCCGTTAGACACCCCCGTCAATCCCACCCCGTATGATTGATACATCATGATCTTGTCCCGGTGTGGGTACGCCGTTGCGTTCATGGGAGTATCCGCCATCGCTCCGCCCTCCGAGTTGAATATGATGGCCCACAGGAGCTCACCGTCGCCCTCGTCGTCCATGTAAGCAAAGAGATCCGTGATGGTGTCATTGGGTAAAAGGTCCTCCTCTCGAAAAGCGAGTGATTTGGTGTAAAACGATGAGGGTATCTCACTAATGATGCCCATCATTGCCACTTCCTTCTGATGCGTGAGACTGCCAAGCCAGTTCTTCAATTGAAAGCCTGCCTTGCTTCCGCCGGGGATCTTGTCGGGAATGCCAGACTCATTGTACTCCTTTTCTGTGCCGTAAAATGTCCCGGTAATGACTGCTCCCAGTCTTTGAGCAATGAATAATGACGAAAATCGCCTATCCATGTTTGGATCTGCAATTAAATCCTGCCACTGTTGGTAGAGAGGCGCCATATCGGTCTGCGACCCAAGTGTGACACTATAAGTATACTCGACAACATCGCCTGGCTCGGGGTGAGTTTTCACGACGAATTCTGTCACGACCCCGAAACTAGCCCCTGCTCCTCGAATTGCCCAGAAAAGGTCGCTATGTTGCGTCTCGCTCGCTCGTTGGATATCACCGTCTGCAGTCACCACTTCCACCTCGACGACATGATCCAAGGCACTCCCCCACATTCGTGACATTGGGCCAAGTCCTCCCTATTATTGCCGTCAGTATAGTTTTATCTGCCTTTTCTCAGAACAATCTCACAATGGTAGCGTGGCCTCCGATGCCCACAGCTGGACACGTTCCATGCGCCATCGCTCTTTTACCATGCTTATAGAGGTACTCATCCAACTCCCCAAGATGCATCCCTGCACCCACGCTTGCATGCCAGGTCGTCTCGTTCATACTGAATCCTTTGAGGTTTTTCAAGTCGAGAGAAAGAGCCCCATCTTCGCCTCCCAGTCCAAAATTTCTATTTGCGATTAGCTTGATCCTTCTCTTCTGACTTTGGAGAAAGTCCTACCCGAAAGAGTGTCCTCCAGACTTGGCCTGAACCTTTATTCCATATTTGCTTGCACATTTTACCGCGTCGGCGACATCTTGGGTGCTATTGGGTCGAAAGACCGCGGCGGGACTGATCGGATCTTCGAGGTTGTAGGGCTTCACCCATGCAATCTGGTACAGGACATTGCTTGGGTACGCGACGCAGCCGGTTCGGTTTCCGCAGATGGCGTCGAGGCAGGCTTTGGCCGGGGAGCTTTGCCCGCTGCCCATTGTGAAGATTTGACAAGACGGCGAATCTGAAGTAAAAGTATTGATACATAGGTAGTAGGTAAGTAGGTGGCGGATGGAGGCTTTTAGGGAAACGTGACTGGGTAGGTAGGATACGAAGCAAACACGGGCAAACAAGTCATCAACAAGAGTGCAGGTACACTTATGCGATGTTCCAAGGAAGGAGCAAGTACAATTTATTAGATGGTTTCACCTTCTTGTTTGATG
This sequence comes from Rugonectria rugulosa, assembly GCA_023509875.1. Lineage (NCBI taxonomy): Eukaryota > Fungi > Ascomycota > Sordariomycetes > Hypocreales > Nectriaceae > Rugonectria > Rugonectria rugulosa. The sequence continues at coordinate 18,098 of JALNIO010000435.1, forward strand.
TCACCCATCGGCCCTCTTGACAGCCTATCATTCCCTCTGTGGCATTATGCATAAATCAAAAGGTTACAGTGAACGAGAAACTGGGCATATCACGTCTCTCAAAGACTCGCAAACGCCACCCATTGGAGAACATTCTGTTCCTGGTTTTTCTTTAGCCGACTAGTCCCAGTCGCGCATGCAGCCAAGGCAATATTTCCGATACATTATAGTGACAAACAACTCACTCGGGGACTAACTCCTGATCCCTGTCTTGAAACAAGCGGCTATGCCATTGTTACTATCCGTTCAGAGGTCCGTGAAACACAGTCTGCCAATGGATAGATGCCTTGTACTGATATTTTCCGAAAATTTTGCTTGCAGTGCTTGTGAGTCTTGAGCATGGAGGAGCTGCTAGGCTTGGCGTCACATACATATAGATAGTACCCGCATGCATTATTCTCAGAGAAGATTGACCGAATGAGCAAATATTACACCAGCTGCTAAATATGAACCTGAGGCCCAATTTCCATCAATTGATTATCCATGAACTCAATCTGTTATTTGATGCCCTATTACCATGATGCACAGAAACTTAGTAAGCTACCATTGTGCTGAGTCCATCCAGTTCTCTGTCCCAGCATCTGTGCTGACTTATCGCGTAGATGAACTTCTCCAAGAAGCCCTTTGCATTCTTCGCCACAGAAACCACCTCTTTCAGGCTTTCGGGTTGAACATTCTTCAAGGTTACCACACCATAACTCTCCGCCACCTCGGTGTCGCCATCAGACGAGAGCGTCACCTCGGGGAGCTGGAGTGCCTTCTTGAACAACTCGACTGCTTCGCCAGTGCCACCAATGGCCTTCAAGTGACCGAAAGCTTCGCGTATGTAGTGGAGAGCTCGGCCGTTCGAAGATAGTGTTCTGATGGATTCAGCACCGCCTGGCACAAAAATAGCATCAAACATGGTACTTCTTTGACCTTCAAGGTGGTGATCTGGTACTGTGCCCTTGGCCTTGCTATGATCTTCGTCGGCAGAGAAGATAGCCGAGCGACGCGTACCAATGACGATTGGAACAGCCTTGGCCGCTGTCAATGCTCCGTACATGGCGTTGAATGCCACCGGGTCATACCCATCGGCAATGATGAGCGCGACCCGTCGAGATTCGATAGTTGGCTTCTCGGGGAGAAAGTCAAACTGACTCAGATTTTTGGCACTGTGACCATGATTCTTGCGACCGGGTTCCTTGGGAATGGTACCTCCAACCATGTTTGTGACAGTCTGTGCAAGGCCCAGGTCGATGTCTGCCAGTCTGGTGGTCAACCGTTGATAAACAATTGGGTCATCACAGTGATCCAGTTCGAATGACAGGGCAGCCTGAATGTGCGACTTTTCAACCTCTGAAAGAGAATTGTAGAACAGCTGCGCCTGAGTAATGTGATCCTTGAACTTGGCACTTCGCGCTCGCACCTTGATACCTTGAACCTTTTCTGGATAGTCGACATAGCCACCCTCTGCTTCTGTTGCAGGAGAGTTTGCCTCGTGGCGATTGGGCCAGTAATTAGCCTTGCCCTTGGAGATAGTGTGCCTCATCGCGCCATCACGGTTGAAGTTCATGACGGGACAGACGGGCTTGTTGATGGGCAGTTCTTGCCAATTAATGCCAAGGCGTGACAGCTGAGTGTCAAAGTAGGAGAAGTTGCGACCCTGCAGCAGAGGGTCGTCTGAGAATCCAATTCCAGGGACGACGTGACTGGTGCAGAAGGCGACCTGCTCGGTCTGGGTGAAATATTCGTCAACATTGCGGTTGAGCTCTAGCGTGCCAATGTATCTGACGGGGATGAGATCCTCCGGCCAGACCTTGGTGGCGTCTAAGATGTCAAAATCGAAGTCGTGCTCCTTCGACTCTGGAAGTACCTGAATTCCAAACTTCCACTTCGGATAGGCACCATTATTGATAGCCTCCATCAAATCCTTCCGGTGGAAGTCAGGGTCTTGACCAGCCAGCTTAAGTGCCTCATCCCACACGAGTGAGTGAACTCCAAGCTCCGGGGTAAAGTGAAACTTGACAAAATGACGCTCTCCTTTTTCGTTGGTGAGAGTGAATGTGTTAACGCCAAACCCTTGCATCATACGATAGGAGCGAGGGATAGCGCGGTCTGACATGGTCCACATGTACATGTGTGTAGTCTCGGAATGCAAGAAGGCAAAGTCCCAGAAGTTGTTGTGTGCACTCTGAGCTTGAGGAACCTCATTGTCTGGCTCAGGTTTGCCGGCATGAATGAGATCTGGAAACTTGATGGCATCCTGGATAAAGAAAACAGGAATGTTGTTTCCCACAATGTCCCAATTGCCTTCTTGGGTGTAGAACTTGACTGCAAAGCCGCGGACATCTCGGACGGTGTCGGCGGAGCCCCTGCTACCCAGGACAGTTGAGAATCTCAAAAACACGGGCGTTTCTCGAGAAGTGTCTGTGAGAATGCCAGCATTGGTGACATCTGCGGCAGACTCGTGGAGTTTGAATGTGCCAAAAGCTCCAGCTCCGCGAGCGTGCACAACTCGTTCAGGAATTCGTTCGTGATCAAATCGGTGTATCTACCAAGTCAGAGTCAGAAGAATTTCAGGAAGGTGTGAATCAATTACCTTCTCTCGCCCGAAACCATCCTCCAACAACATGGGACCAGTCTTGTCCTCTGTGTTCACCTTCAACCAGTCATCGGTATTGGTCTGCTTGGTGCCCCAATCCGAAGTAATTCTGGTGTCCTTCGTAGGCTCCTTGATGTTTGCCGCTAGCTGGGCGTGTTTGTCTTCCTTGTGGCCCATGATTGCGTGTTTGATGGATCCGGTAACAGTCTCTGCCATGATGTCTTACAAATGGTAACGCAGGATGTAAGGGCAAAGAAAGGGGAGGACTTGGGCGATCTTGTACTTATAGTGCCGGAAATGCAAAAAGTTTGCAGCCCGCGATCTTCTGAAAGCACGTTAAGTTGACGTCAGATAGACGTCTACTATCTCATCAAAGGGCGGAGAGTGCAACCCCGATCAGGAGCTCACTGAGACAAGTAGGGAAGCCAGTGGCACGGGAGACCGAGTAGTACCATCTAGTTTCAATGCCACACACACGTTCCTGTCCATGTCGGCCCGTGAGGATCGAAAGTCCCAATGGCAATGAGAGCCACATCAGCAATGGGCGAAGTGCTGTTGTAATCGAATTCCCCAGGAATTCTCCAGAGGACCACTAAGAACATTGGCACATCCGGAGGTGGAGCTCCGAGCCGCCGGATCGGCCCCACATCAGCTCCCGACGGGGTAACAGCAAATCATTGAAGAAAGATTGGTAATGTGGAATCGTCACTTCGATGACGATTATATGTAACTTTGCCGACGGGGATGGATCTCGATGGATTGCGACAAACACGTGGAGGTTATGATGACCCTTACAGCGGAGGCCACCAAGTCACCAAGTGTCCTAACTACATGCAGTACCCAGCTAAGGCAGTGAATGTTCTATCCGCTGACAGCCCGTAAGCCGGACGGAATCGTCCGCGAGATGATATAAACCGAGTAAGGCAAAATTGAAGGGAATGGACGATGGATTAGGCATTCGTTTATCTCAGACTTCCAGAAGACTTCCATTCTCAGTCAGCTAAGATCTGAGTTGGGGGAGGACACGAACTCAACTCGTTACTGCAATGCCCTGCTTCTTTTTGTAGGTAAGAAATTTTGAGATCCCCAGACAAGCCAGGCAGGTATTTCTCTTTAATTGTCCAACCTGCATGGTTGCTGCTCTAGTTGTCAATAAATAAGTACTACCTGCCCTAACGTGGATAAGATGAACAAAATAGGACAGTGCCCATCACAGTTGACGGCACAAAGGTCCGTCCACGTACGTAGGTATCACAAGCTGCACCTTCCCTCAACATGTCCCGGTCTTGTCACATTAACATCATCCACGTCATCTAATATTTGACCCAGTACCAGATTGGGACATGACCATGATCGAATGTAACACTTCCACTCTACCTCGTTGTCAACACGACTGCACCATACCAAAACCATCTCTTCACCGTCTGCTTGAATCAGAACCGTCTGCTTAGAAATCACCCGAGCCGATCTGAACCGATCCCAGCATGTCTGGAGAAGCAATTAACCAACCCAATCCTCCCCAGCTGCCAAATCAGCTACCTGATGATATTTGGAAGCTGGTCGTCAATGTATCCAAAATCACATTGGAGGAGAACATCGCGCAATCGCTGAAGAGTTTCCAGCAGGCAGCCTGTTACATTGCTGGGGGTAAGTCCTACAGCCGTTTCATGATCAAGGTCGTTGACATTTCTTTTCCCTGAACAGCCATGATCTTCCTTCAAGACAACATTTTCTTGGACACGCCACTTGTAGACCAGCATGTCAAGCCTCGCCTGCTTGGTAAGTACCACTAAGAGTGGCCTTTCTTAACTCTACTAATACAGACAGGACACTGGGGTGTATGCCCTGGACTCATTCTCGTGTGGTCTCATCTGAATCTTTTCATCAAAAACCATGACCTGGATGTCATGCTCGTTATAGGGCCAGCACATGCGGCTCCTGCAGCTCTTGCCTCGCTTTGGCTCGAAGGCTCGGTGCAGAAGCTTTATCCCACTAGATATGAGGCGAGCGAATAGGGCTTGCGCAGCCTCATCTCTGGATTTTCTTCCCCACGGGGTTTTTCAAGGTAATCGTCTCTCTTCGACTTGCTCATACCTATAGCTCACACTGGTCAGTCAGATCGACTCCAAGATCCCAGGCGCCATCCACGAGGGTGGCGAACCCGGCTATTCACTCGCCGTTTCCTTTGGTGCCGTCATGGATAAGCCTGATCTGATTGTCGCCTGTGTGGTTAGCGATAAGGAGCTTGAGATCGGCTCAGGCGCTGCATCGTATGTTTCAGTTGAATCTTTGTAGCCGCCCATGCTGACAGGAAACTAGGGCATGGAGTGCAATCAAGTATCTGGATCCAGCCGAGTCCGGCGCCGTGATTCCCATCGTTCACGCGAATGGCTTCAAACCTGGCGAGCGCACCGTTTTCGGTTGTATGGACGACAAGGAGCTAATTGTCATCTTCACTGCATCTGGATACCAGGTTGCCATTGTCGAGGACCTAGACGACATTGATGTTGAGCTGGCCAGTGCTCTCGAGTGGTCTTTGCGCGAGATCAAGAAGATCCAGAGAGGTGCTCGGGAGGGAAAACCACTGGTCAAACCCAGATGGCCCATGATCATTCTCAAAACGCCCAAAGTGTGGATAGGTCCCAGGAAGAACGATGAGCAATTCGTCGAGGGTTCGTTTCGATCTCACCAGATCCCTGTCCCGAATTCTGGGAAAGATCTGAGCGAGCTCAAAGTTCTTCAATATTGGCTTGAAAGTTACGCTCCTCAACAATTGCTTAAAGAGGGGGAACTGGCAAAGACGGTGCTCGAAATCATTCCTACAAACGATGCCAAGAAGCTTGGACAGCTGAACAAGATCTGCAACCCTTATAAGGCCCTCAATCTCTCGGACTGGAAACTTTTCGGCGTTACCAAAAACGAGCTTCACAGCTGTATGCTTGAGGCCAGCAAGTTCTTAGCCAAGGCTATCCACGAGAATTCTACGTCCTTTCGCATCTTCTCTCCCAATATGCTGGTGGACAACAAACTCGACGCACTTCTCGAGCACACTGCAGAAAGCTTGCAGTTGAATGAGCTTTGCCATTCCAGTAGAGGGCGAATCATGGAAGTTCTCTCGGAACACTGTTGCCAGGGCTTCATGCATGGTTATACGCTCACAGGCAGAACAGCCTTGTTTCCAAGCCATGAGTCATTCGTTGGAATCGTTCACACCATGATGGCTCAGTATTCCAAGTTCAACAAAATTGCCAATACAGTCAACTGGCGAGGGGATCGCAGCTCCATCAATTATATTGAAATAAGTCCATGGGCACATCAGGATTACAACGGCGTATTCTCGCACCAGAACCCGTCCTTCATCGGCGCTATCCTCAACACCGAAGCAACATCGGCCAATATCTACTTCCCCCCCGATACCAACTGTTTTCTCAGCACGATTGATCACTGTCTCAAATCCAAGAATTGCGTCAACCTCATCATTGGGTCAAAGCAACCCACACCTGTCTATCTTTCTCCCGAAGAGGCCGCCGAGCACTGCGAAAAAGGTGTTTCAACCTGGGAGTTTGCATCCACTTGTCGAGGAAAACGTCCGCATGTCATTCTTGTAGGCATTGGTGTCGAGGTGACTTTCGAGGTCATCAAGGCCGTGGAGCTATTGCAATCATGTTTGCCTCGGCTACGAGTTCGTGTGGTCAATGTTACCAACTTGATGGCATTGGCATCATTTGATCATCCTCGATCACTTAGGACCGTCCAGTTCGATGAGATCTTCCGACGGGATTGCCCAATTTGCTTCAACTATCACGGTTATGCGGGGGAGTTACAAGGTCTCTTATTTGGCCGCCTATTCCATGATCGAATGACTGTGGAAGGGTACAAAAATGGAGGTCCCGCTCTGACCCCTTTTGATACACTGGTTATGAACTGGGTGAGCCGCTTTCATGTCGCAGAGAGGGCTATTCGAAGTGCAGCTGCAAGCGATGATGAAATTCGGCCGATGAGAGATGATGGGTTGAGACGGCTGTGGAGTGCCTACAATAATGTTGAGACGTCTATTGAAGCTACAGGCAAAGGTATGTTTGGCAACTTGATAAAGGCAATCGGCGCAGAAGTCCTAATTCCAAGATTAGACCCAGCGCATTTGTTTGAAATGCCTCAATTTATGCGCGAGGAGGATTGACGCCCCCGGTCCGCACAATCTCACGAGACATGCAACATCAAATATGACTTGGGGACGACTTCAAGCATAATTCCACGTCGAATTGTAGGTTTACCTTGATTCTGGTGCCGAAATTAGCAATTTAAATTAGTACTGTGAGAAACATTGTTGCCTGACTGGGATTTGAGACAACCATGGAATGATTCAGGTCTTGACGCAGCCAAATTAATTCAGCCTAGAACTAGCCGAAGCACAACTATAGATAGAGTATTTTAATTCAGAATAACTCCAGAGTGACTCCAACAGAAGTATCGAATATCTAAATTTTGCTGGTCTTGATATGTCTGTCGTGAAGGATTCGTTCGGTATGCGATGGCTGTGATCCGATTTTCGCAACTGTTTCGCTGCTCTGGCCACATTTAGCTATCGTGCAGTAGCAGTTGAGGTCACTGCCAATCGACTTCACGTACTCGGGATGTCTCGCACTGTTTTTCTATTTATTTAAAATGGTCGCAGAGCCAATGAATCATCTCCTCCCATAAGATCTCCGCGAAACCAACCGGTCCAAGGTTCATGGTAGTCAATTCATCAACGGCTATGCTACCAACATATCACTCTACCTAATCACCTTCGATTTGAGCAGTATAGTGTCAAAGGCAAAAGTGGCGAGGCTCATATGTGTTAATTTGACAAAGACCATCAACCCAAACAAAGGACTCAGAGCCGTTACGGTACTCGCATGCATGTCACCTTTCGATTGTTCATACAACGGAATGAACTGAAACGCCAAGCTTGATATTGACCTAGCTAAATGGACACCCGGGTTGTTGTTGAGCTGTGAGCTACCCCTCCCTGTGAGCCATCCGACCGTTCCACAAGAAGACCTCGGTATCGACCCGAAAGTAGCATCAGACTTGGAGAAGCAGGTTGATGCATTGCTCAAATGGTTGGAGCCTCGTGACTGGGAAGCCATGGATACGCCTGCGATGCATCGAGTATTAACTGCAGTTGTAATCGAACCATGAATACAGGGCTGCTCTGGCTATGAACAAGAGGGCTCCTTGCCTGTTTGGCCATGGGACCTTGGCCTTAGAGCCATCAACTTTTCGTCAGACCACAGCCGCCCACTGGTGCTGCGGTACGATACGGAAGGCGAAAACACGACGAGTCAAATGTCAAATGGGGAGGTGGATTACGGTCAGGGTTCCAGGGGCGGTTTTGCGCGACGAGTTGAGGGAGCAACGCACTTTACAACGGGCGTCAAGCGTGTGGGTTATTGTGAGGAACTGCGGCAGTTGAGCCAGAACTGAGGCATACAATACGAGGTGTGCTTGCGTAAGTGAATACGGGGTGGAAGTGACAATGTGGAGAATGATGGTATTTAGTTATTGTTTGACTGCAATTACCGTACGCAGGGTTCGTGTTTGAGTCCAATGTTTCGTTTGTCCATCTATCTGCAGAAATCTCGGCAGTTCGGCCGAGTCACTTTGAAGGTGCGAGAAATGAGGGCTGTGGCGGTGTTGTCAGTGAAGTGTATGATCCGTCGTTCTCAGTCATTGAGATAACCACATCATTAGCGACATCTATTTTTGATGCGACTATTCTTGATTACGGCTCAGACAAGCCATCATTAACCTTGTAAGATGATGCTCATGAAGACGGCTCGTGGCTGACACTTGGCTCAGCGTTGATTTTCATTCGGGATACAGGGTAGCGCTTCGTGGCATCAGGAAGCCTTGTTTCTGTTGGCGCACTACAAAGAGACGATTGTTTCAATGAACCAAGTGAAATGAAACAAAATATATTTATTCTCTATTCCATGATAAATAACTATTCATATTTAAACCTATTATGAAGTCCCAACTAGTATTAACGCCTCATGACGAAAAGAAAGAATATGAAACCAGGATCCTTCAAAATGCTGGGGTTCTGACAATCATCCCGTCCTGTTGCTCACACACGATGACGATCAATGCATCGCCACATTTGTCAACTCACTTAGATACCATTACTTTAACCCTCATGTCCCGCATGTGTAATGTCTCGTGTTTTTGTTCTTATTTTTCCCCATGTTTTTTTTTAAGTCGCGCACTCAATCAGTTGGCCTGGCTTATTCAGTCGAGTGTCGCTTTTGTGTCCGTTATTTTTGGTGTTATCCCACCTAGAAATGGCAAAGCATGGCTCAGCCACAGCAAAACGGTAAAGAAAATCTGGCAGTGAAAGGACTGGCAGTTGTGGCGTCGCCTTCCCTTTTTACGAGGGGGAAGTGACCGTGCCACTTGCCTTCCTTTTTGCGATGCGGACAGGACGAAGGAACGAATGAACGCCCTTGCCAAGTAGCGCCACCAGCTCAGCTGTCATGTGCGAAGCCCAAATTTGACGACAGAGCTGACACGCTGACGCCGACGACAGAGGGAGACTTGGTCTTTTCACCACCACAGCAATTCATAAGGCGGACATCAGGCCTCCATTGTCGACATCAACTCGCTGTCGCGAACGCGCCTAAACGCACCAGCGCTCAACGAGGACGCCCTGCACGCGTTCGAGAATGTCAAAGTCCAGGCCGTCCTGTCGGAACGAGACGATGACCATGTCGAAATTGCGCTCCAGCGACTCCACTGTCCAGTCGCTGTCGACCATGCGGGTAATTTGAGGGACAGCTTCCTGCTTCACCAGGGGATCGGCCCAGGTGACATCGACCTTGTTTGTGAGCACCAGGCTCTTGGCAAGCTCCAGACCTGGTGAGTTGGCCAGATGCGACTGTCCGCGCTTGAAGCCGATACCCACGACGAGAACCCGTGGGCGGAGACCGTCGCGTGCCCGCGAGTACAGGCGTTCAACAGCACGCTGCGCGATAACGGCCGGACGCGCGGTCATCTTTTCGGCGGCCGACTGCAGCAGGGGGAAGCTGCTGTTGGAGAGCAGGTACCATGGGTTGACTGGGATGCAGTGTCCACCAACCCCTAGACCCGGAGAGAAGGGCATGTAGCCAAAAGGCTTGGTGGAAGCAGCGCCGCAGACCTCATAGGGATCGATGCCATGCCCGAGACAGGCATCGGCCATCTCATTGGCATAGGCGATGCAGACCATGCGCTGACAGTTTTCGTACAGCTTCATCATTTCTGCGACCTCGGGCCTTGAAACGGGCACGACCTTGTCGAAAGACTTGGAATAGAGTCTGATGATGGCATCAAGCGAGCCTGGGACGACATCGTCGAGACCTGACACAACTTTGGGGATGGCATGTGCAGGAGGCTCAATACGGCCGGGGTCGACACGCTCGGGAGACATGCCGGCAAAGTATCCTCGCTCTTTGGCCAGGGGACCGAGCAGCTGTCGGGTCATGCCGACGGCTACCGAGCTCTCGACGACAACAGTTGCGCCTCTTCGAGCGTACAGTCCAACAGCAGACAGAGCACTGCGCAGATATGACGAATCAATGGTCTTATCTGGGAGCAGCAGAGTTGGAACCGAAATCAGGAAGTGAGTGGCTTCAGCAAGGTCGCTGGCCTTGGACGAGAATCTGGCTCTGCTACCAGGAGCCTGCTTCTGAGCCAGTGCCAGAGTTCGGGCCTCAGAGACATCGTATCCGAGGACGTTGTAGTTATTCGAAAAGGCACCAACGAGGTGCTCACCGACATAGCCAACACCGATGACAGCAACGAGAGGTTCAGTGTTCTGGTCAATGATGCCAGTAACAGGATGGGCAAAGGCATCCTCCGAGTCTGAGATCTCGCTGGGAGGAGTGATGTCGTAGTATCCATGATCCGAGAAGCTCCAGGGCTTGTGATTCTCGTCAGGAGTGATGAGGGGGAGCCCCTGAGCGAGGAAGTTCTGGGAGAGGAGTTGGGCCATGGTGGTAACGATCGACGAGGGTATGCTAAACGAACGAGAGAATGATGAGCGATGCCCGGAAACCAACGGGGCAACAGGGCAAGATATCCAAAGACTAAAAACTAACCGCGGTCTACAGACTTGTCAGGGGTTAAAGTGACGCAGAGACTTTGCTCAACGATCACAATATAACCGCGAGAAGGGAGACAGTTCGTGCTTTCGGCTGTCTCCACGTCAGCATGCTCGCCAAGCGGACATCCAACAAGCAAAAGAGACATTTCCAATTCATGCCCACTGCATCAAGGCCTCAATCCGGATACGGTAAGAACTCATCCCGTGGGCGTGCGGCTCGAAAATGCTATTCCAGTAGCCGTCGCATACGACCTTCTCCGTACAGGGAAGACCTTTGTCCCGACCTCTGGAAAACCACCCGGGCCCCTGTGTTGTGATCATCAGCCCAGCCCAGCCCAGCCCAGCCCAGAGTCCGCCACCTCGTAACTTGATGGAAGCAGCAGGTCAATGTTCCTTCCGCTCGTGTCGAAATGTTGTTTACCAGCTGTATGCCGCGCACGAATCACGGAACTCTGAGGCACGGTTGGCATCCTGGGCCTGGCGTGCCTGCATCACCCAGCCCATCTTGCCGGACAGTTTCACCACGCGGCGAGGCTGTACACACACACACACACACCGGAACTTGGACGAGGACCAGGGTCTGTCCTTTCAGCAGGGCCGAGGACATAACGCGACTAGCTGAGAGATGCATGTTGGGATCACTTGAGCTCGGGCTGAGCGAAATTTGGCGCGTACCGTCATGATGGGGAAGCCTTGCAAAACAGGTAGAGAAAGGAAAGTGTGACGAGTCTACGACGCAAGTCCTCGAATCCATCTCGGGCAGTCTGATCGTCGTGGGCTATTGACGGTGGTCCCGCCGTCAGATCTGCGACCAGGATGCATACATGGGTGATTGGATCGAAGCAGCTGGCTGGAAAAGGGCTAAATCTAACCGAACCATGTTGGCGTACAAGTCGCAAGTACCGGTACTTTGCAGTCTGTCTGACCGGTCACAACCGTCTTCTCCGCGCGGCCGCCCCTCCATCCTGTCCAGCTACACGTGCGAGCGGGATATGCTTACTTGGTCAATGGGCGTTGGGCGGGACGAAATATTCAGGAACAAGCCCTCCTGCGGGCGTGCTGTGACACTGTGGCGTCCAACCGAAATGGAAAGCCGGAACCCTTCAGGCACGCAGAGGAATACTGCTGCCACCACGACGCACGTCGGCATTCCGTTCCTCACGCACCCAAGCAATATAGTATTGGGTTCATCCCAGTTGCATTGTCCCGGCCGTTCGCGCCGCAACACCGAACATGGCTGGGTAACACCACAGGAGCGAAGGATCATGGACCTAATAGTCCAGCGTGGTGTCATGCTTTGCGCATGAGATGGTACATACTCGCCGCCCCCTCTCCCATGTCGCCCTGACATGCATCTATGGCCGAGAGGATCATTGAATTTTCCGCACGATGCTGACGGCGAAAACTCAAGCCGTGGGGTTTGCCAAGTCGGTTTGAGAGGATTATAGGCCAGGGGTGGGTGTCATTGCTCATGCATGCCTAGGTAGGTGGACGTGCATTGCATGTCAAGCTGGGCGTTCACCTTGCAGGAGGTTGCACAACAAAACAGACAAAAAGAAATAAAAGTGGAACGAATACGAATGCCCCCATGTCGCCCAATTCACTATGCATCGAGTCTGATCCTTGGCCGGTCTGCTTTCCCAACGAAGAAGGACGTGGAAGCAGTGGAGTGAGTCTCGTTTGCGCCCCCAATCCAACATCCAAGCCAGACCCGATGTCTTGTTTTTGCCGTTTGCTTTTAATGGATATCGGGTGCAGACCGCCCAGTGCCAGGACGAACACACAGGCATCTGAACTCCGCACGGAGCCGAATTCAGCTGCCAACAGCAATGCAAGTTGTGGGATGGACGCACTATGCTCGGTGCTAACTCATAGTGCGTGCTATATTTACCAGAAATGATGTGATGGATCTACCGATGGCAACCTGATAGGGTGCCGCCAAGGTCATAACGCCCCATGCCCGGTATCGCTGCTGCGTCAGCAAGAGACAACACTTCAACCGCAACACACCTGGCTTACGAGGCCCCGTTTGCAGCATCTGGACCCGAAATAAGATTAATATATTCAATAGTCAATCCACAACGGAAGTCGCCAGATACGCCCATAAGCCTTCTTGAGGCTGGCTCGGCCACCTCTTCTGCTTCCCGTCGAGGCTCACATTGAACATCCCGGACTGCCTAGCCAGCACAAAAGGCTTGGCTTGGCTGAAATTCTCGTGTTCAGCCAAGCCGGCCCATTCTCATGGCTTCTTAGGAGATGATCAGGTCTATTCTCTTCCGGTTCGAGGGAGAATAAATGACTACTAGCGTGCCCGTGTAAATAGAATGTCCTTGTCCTTTTCCTGCCACTGTCAGGTCTTCCGTAACTCTCGTTCTTCTTGCTATTCGTTTCTCTCAGACGCAGTCTTTGATTCCGTCTCTTTTGGGCTCATTCGAAATCAAGATGAAGGCTGTCACTTCTACCACCGTAGCCTGCCTGCTGCTCAAGGCTGGCATGACCCGGGCGGGCCCAGCTCCTGCTTGGGCAGCGCTCTCGCCGAGACACAATCTTCTGCAAGGCCGTGTCGCCGGCAATGAGTGCGGTACTGGCATCGGCTCGTGTAACCCCGGTTCCTGCTGTTCAGGAAGTGGTTACTGTGGTACGGGCGAAGACTATTGCTCTGGATCTGACTGCCAGTTGGACTACAGTGACTCCTGTGATACTTTGTAAGGCTCCCCCCCTCTCTGCTTCGCTAGGAGTCCCGACTCGCTGGGTGATGCGGCGTAGCATCAGCAGCAGCAGCTAACATCCGGATCCTAGCTTTGGACCCAGCGGAACGAGCACGGAGAGCATTTCTCGACCAAAGATTGGTGACGTCCCGTATGGTGAGTTTGACAAGCCCGATGTTGTGATCTTCCGCCTTAATGCAGGTGACTGACGGAGATGTGATCAGGCAGCCTCATCACCGAATGCACCCAGTCTGGCGTGATCGCCCTCACTTTTGATGACGGCCCATACACTTACACCGAGGAGGTCCTCGACGTGCTCGCCGAGTACAATGTCAAGGCGACCTTTTTCGTGGCCGGCAACAACCGAGGCAAGGGTCACATTGACGACGCCTCCAACGGGTGGTCAGACACCTTGCAGCGCATGTATGCCGCCGGTCATCACATTGCGAGCCACACATGGACGCATCGCAACCTGAACGAGGTCAACAGCACCATCAAGAAGACGGAGATGATCTACAACGAGATGGCCTTCCGGAACATCTTTGGGTGGATCCCCACTTACATGCGGCCCCCTTACCTGGAGTGCAGCGCCAGCTCGGGCTGCCAGGGCCTCATGAACACGCTGGGTTACCATGTCATCTCCACCAACCTCGACACCAAGGATTGGGAAAATGATTCTCCCGAGCTGATCCAGATCTCCAAGGACAAGTACTCGGCGGGTGTTTCGGAAACGGCTTCTGGGCACTCGTACATTGTCTTGGCTCACGACGTGCACGAGCAGACGGTCAAGAACCTGACGGCCTACATGATTGAGACGGCCCAGGACAGGGGCTACAAGCTCGTCACGGTAGGTGAATGTCTCGGAGATGCAGAGGAGAACTGGTACCGATCAGCTTCGAGCGGAGGCGGCAGCAGCTCCACCACAGCTGCTACGAGCACGACGACCAAGGTGACGGCGACTTCTACCAAGACTTCGGCCTCTGCCACGTCGACAGGAGGCGTTACCATTTCACCCAACCAGCAATGCGGAGGCAGCACGGGCTACACCTGCAAAGGGTCAGCCTACGGCAACTGCTGCTCATTTTACGGATACTGGTAAGTGTTGCTTTGCCCAGCAGCAGCAGCAGCAGCGGAGTGATTCAGCCTTGCTGCATGCGTTTTTCTTGGCCTCCCCCACACCCACTTCTCGCACCCCCCCACCCCTTTCCCCCGCGTCATCTCGCGGACCTATTTGTCGGTTACATTGTGTATTATACTCTGAAGCAGACTGGCTGACTCTTTGTCCGTTCCTTGTTTCTCAGTGGCAAGACGGACACGTACTGTGGTACCGGCTGCGACGTCGACTTTGGCGAGTGCAACTCCACCTCGGATGAGTTGACCGACTCGACCAACGGCCTCTGTGGAGTCGACTACAAGGCAACGTGCGCCAACTACGGGACTAAGACGTGCTGCTCTCAATATGGCTACTGGTGAGTGAGAAACGAGCCCAATCGGTGGCTGAAATGACGACTTGCTTGGCCAAGACGCGATTCCCCCGACATTTCAATGGTTTGATGGAGACGTGTAAGCTGACCAACAACTGTGCAGCGGCAACAGCACTTCTCACTGCGGTAGCGGATGCCAGACGGGCTACGGTACTTGCAACTGAACTGAGACATACGGAGGACGGACGGATCTCTTTGGGTCCGGCGGCGTTAGTGCCTGGGGAGCGGTAGGCGAGTTGGCGAGTCGGGCGAGTTATTTCTGGGTATCCTAACTTGACAATGATGGACCATGACGGGTAGGGCTTGCGGACGGTTGGGCTAGTTCCGCGATTGGCGGGGGACACGGGATCTTTAATGAGACGGCAGGTTTATTTCCGGGGAATGTCTCTCTTTGTGTACATACTTGTAATGTTCAATGATGATTGCCATACTATTTGCTGCTGTACATGTGCTAGTTGATTCTTGGTTGATCACAGCAGGGCATCATGGGACAAGCCCTAAGTGAAAAGAAAAAAAGAAAAGAAAAGAAAAGGGCGGTGATTACACGCGTGTACAAGCAAGTATACTCCGCACATACAAAGTACCTAGCGACTCAGTTGGGCCACGGTGTAAGTGAGCACAGCGCAACGTGGACGTCA
>JALNIO010000436.1:0-13959 GCA_023509875.1 Rugonectria rugulosa
TTTTTTTTTTTCTTTTTCTTTTTTTCTTTTTTTATAAACTGGAAGCCAGATTCACAAGAAATAAAGCCTTGTACATAGGTAAACCGACGCTTCAGCCGCAAAAATCGTCTCAGTGAACACGACAACATTGTCCTCAGAACTGACAAACAAGCTGAGCAGCGCTTGATCTTCGACATGTTCACGCAGCATTTCAAGCAGACCCTGGATGCCGATGTTGAAGATCCTCCTCAGCTGCGACTGCAGCAGCTCTCCCCCAGTGTTCCTGTTGTAGCCAAAGCTGCTCCTACCGGTGTGGCTGCGAATGCCATCAACGGCATTAACTCTGCATTTCTCTTCTTCGCCTCTCAGTCTCCAAGACCCTCACCGAGCTGCCGTTGCTCTCGAGCGCTGACCTATCCAACTTGCAGGCAAAGTTATCCTCGATTCGATACTTCATCATTGATGAAAAGTCCATGATTGGGCTCCGTATGATGAGCCATATTGATAATCGTTTGCGACAAGCAGTAAATAATCTTCGAAATCATAACAAATTCCATTTGAAGAACCCGTATTGAATGCAAGATTTTCCATCCATTGCGGATATGATCAACCATCCAGGCCCGCAAACCCCCATGTCCCAACACCACTTCGTGATCATCACCCCGCAGATTTCCTCTCCGGATTTTCGAATGCCCTCACTTTGCGGTGGAGATTTCGCCCTTGGCCTTGTTCTATTAATGCGTACCAAACTCGAAATACAAGGATGGATGTTGTTCGAAAGAATACACAAATACCTACTGATGGTTTCAGAAAGCGTGCGAACAAGAATTACCAGCTAGACACCGGAGAATAAGAAGCTGTTCGATTAAGTTATTATTTGTATACAAGTTATCAAGTTATTTGCATCAAAAAGCACTAGACTAAGGGATTATCGCTAAACGATATCGCCCCATCTGCGCAGTAGTGAAAAGGCATGCCTCATAATAAAGCTGGATGACCTTGATGCCGTAAACTCAGGTCCATATCCAGTCCTCCCCGTTTCCATTCCAGGCATTCCCAAGTGAAGCCATCAAAACTCCTCAGCCCAAACCGGGGTATCCATCTCCTGCCCTCTCATCCCAATACACCAACCCTGGGCTCATCTCTCAACATCACTGATTTGTCTGGCCATCACAATACGGCTCTGAGATCGAAGCCCATATAGAAAAAAAAAAGAAGAAACCGACAAGACAGCAAGATCCGCTAAACAGCGTGGCCATCGTCCGAGTTTGGCCGACTGTTGGCCAGTTCCGTCATGCTTTCAGTCTCGTACGTCTGCTTGGATCGGACTGTGCTTCGGAAACCGTGAATGCTGGGCCGGTGGTGGTGACTATGATGTCCACTGCTTCCCTCATGTGCCATGCCTCCCACCAGTTCTGTCACATCGGGTCGACGTCCCATCCTCAGATCTGCGGCAAGATTCTTCACGGCGCCCCAGGAAGTTACAACGTAGATAAGGCAGTTCCAAAATCCCTGCAGCGGAAGCACGAACGCACTCATAAACTCCAGAGTTGTTGATGAAGATTTGGTATGCAACACGGAATAGACACGGTTCGCGCTGGAGGGAATCCAGGTGATGAGCATGGCCGTGAAGAATAAAAGGGCGCACTTCGCATATGACCAAGCTGCATTGTTGAGGTCTCGATTCCGTCTCTTTGCTGGATCTCTCCGGGGCACTGGCCGCGTGGCCGATACAGTTTCCTGCGTGGTTCCCATGGCCGGCGGCTCTTGGATCGGGAGGTCAACTTCACCGACGTCCCCTGAGCCTGCAGCTGCACTAATTGTGACGGAGTAGTTGGGGTTATGTGGATCGTTGACGTTGGTAGCTCGAGCATTCATAGGTTGTAGTTGCAGCCCGTTCGTTTGGTCCACCAATTCTGTCGTTACCGACACCTCTGTGGTCTTGATGGTAGCAAGATGGCCTCCGATAGAGGTAAGATCTCCTTGATCTGTTGAGCTAAAGTTGTACAACTCCCTTCGCTTGCGATAGATGGTGTGTCCACAGCGGATATAGATGAAAAAGGTGAGGACGATGACAACCCTACGCGTTTTAGCCTGGCTATCAGGAAGGAAAGGAATACAACTCACCAGACAGGGCCGTAAAAGGTGATGATGCGCCAGATGTCATATGCCGGGGATATCCAACACCACAGAACTGCATCTCCGTACATTCGCTCTCCTTTGCTGTTCTTGATGAAGATGTAGACAAAGGCTGGCACGAACGGTATGCCATAGCAGGCAACCAAATAGGGAATCTCCATTCGACGAAGTCTTCTGGCGTCAAATTTGAAGTAAAACGTAAGATATACATTGATCGCCATGGCGAGGGTCCAGTATGCGTCAGCTGGCATGAACCTATGCAGCGTCAGCATTCCTCTTTCACTGCATCGTGGGTCATGTATACCATTGGATTAGAAATGCTTGAAGCTGGCAGCCAACGGAGCCTGGGCTGTCAATGTATGTTCTCGACATCATGGTACCAACGTTGCTCATCATGTTGCCAAAGGAAGCAAAGAAGACGAGGCGATTGATAGGTTTGTGGAAGGATTTTGAGGTGACAAAGGTGCCGATGACGAATAGGCAACCAAGGAGGGAGAGAACAGAGCAGATGCGTTCAAGAATGCTGAGAGCATTCAGCTGCGACGAGTTGAGGTTCTCCTTTTCTGCCATGGTTTCGGCGTCGATGTAACATGTATCGATGCGGTTATAACGCTGTATCAGAGGGCAAGATCGGAGTCTTTATAAGCGAACGTCGTATTTGTTCACTAAACAGCCCCCATCGCTTGCAAGAATCAAGAGAATATGAAGGTGGTTTTAAAGTAGGCCGAGTCGGACGAGGGAAGTTGTGATCACCGCTGGGTAACGATATGAGGCAGGCGAGGCAAAGGCGGGAGGAGCTTGCTGATGATCAACTCGATGGGGCAAGACAAACGACGATTGGCGCCTCAAGAGAACAAAGCGTCGACAGTCATTGCAAGGCGTCGTCAGTCTGGAGAGGGTAGGACAAGAGTGAGATTAGGTGAGCTGAGCACTTCTCTCCAAGTGACTGCTCGAACAAGAACAGGGAAAGGGGGGAACGATTCGACAAACGACCTGAAAGGGAGCAGAGCGCAAAGTCGACGGCAGCAAAACAGGTGTATTTAGAGGCTCTCTGATCTACTCGAGAGGGATCTGAGAGGCAGGCCAGAGGGTCTGGGCGTGTCAATGCAGATAATGAGGACTGGGGTCCTTGGATAGGTGTGCGGTTTAGACGGACATGGAGGTGCCCTAGACTGAAGAGCCTTGCTAGACTGCCAGACTGCTAGACCAGGGTCACGGTGGAGGTACACACGTATGGTGGCGGATGATCTAGCGGTAGGGTGAGATCAAAGCGGTTGTCCAACGTGGTTGGTTTTGATCCTGTTTATCAGGTATCCGCTGGCTCAAGACTGGTGGTATGGCGTATGAGGGTCGATTATGCGACACACCGGAGTCTAAGGAAAGATGGCAGAGTCTGAGTCGCAAAAGTTCAAAAGACGGTCAACAAACTGGAAGAAAGTGAGGGGATGTGCCTGCAGCAAATGAACTGCATATATGCTGTATCTATTTCTCCATATCCCATCTGTCCGTCAAGGCACCTGCGTCTGCAGCGGAAGCCAACGGCATCGTAGGGACTTGTGTGCGAGCATCTCGGGGGATCTGCAGCAGATAATAAGCGAGTGAGCAAAAGGGGATAGGCCTTCTCAGCAGGAGACTCGGATCATTGGCATTGTTGGCTGAGCGGGCGATGCTGACCAAGGACCGGAAGGGAATGACTGGGGAAGTCCCAACTGGTTGGTGATCAGGGCAGCACCCACCAGCCGGAGCCCGCGAGACAGGGATGCGGCGAATCATGGCTCGTGGCTCGTAGACAGAGAGGTACTTGGGACGGGATCGGTGTCTAGGCTGTCAGAGATGGTTGTACTGTACTCGTTCAGTAAGCCAATTACCGATGATATGGAGTAAAGTCAATGGCGATGAATCGTATGGGATGGGACCGTAAGACGGCCCGACGATGGCCATACGGGTTGAGATGTGGCGCTGGAAGAGAGAAGTTGGCTTACTGAACGAGTATAGTACAACCATCTCTGACAGCCTGAACTAACAAAGAGGTACATTCTTGACTCTTGGAACGCCAAGAACAAGGCACAGAGGAAAAGGACAAGGAAGTGAAAAATGCGTGTACGTGTGTGTGGAGAGGAGAGCGGGGATGGGGGAGAAGATTGAAGATTGTGTGGAGGAAGGCGCTGTGGAGTTATTGCCTTGACTTGATCAGCAACCATTTTCGCAGGGCAGGAACATTGCCATCCAACATCCAGAACTCCATCTCTCTCACCAACCACCTTGTGACCCTCACATCGCGTCTTCTTCCTCAGTAACCGCGGAGAGTGAAGACCCAGACAGCCCTAAGCCAGTCAACTTCCCGGGGTATCCTTGCAACGACTCTCACCGGCTCCCCTGGTCTTGTCCGGGGTTGGTCAAGGGCCTCTTCAGGGTATTCAGCCCATCTCCCTTCTGGCATCTACGACTCTTTCGGCCTCGGTTCTTCTCATTTCGTCCTGTCATCAAAACTTTCAGCCGCTTCGCCATGTGTCAAGCTTCCGGAGCTTCTCTTCAGAACGGCCGAGCTGCAAGGCTATAGTGTCAAGGTGTGTATTCACCTTCTGGATCTAGCAGCCCGCCCTGACTATCACCTACAGTAGCTTCACCACTTCCAAATAGCGTCTGTGCTCGACCGGCTACGGCATTGTCAACGGCGCGGGTAAAAGTTGTTTGACGTATCCGTGAATACCAAGAGTGCAACCCAGCGGCTTTCAACGAGTAATCGCCTGGGTAGTGCGAAATCTAGTCCCTCTAGCAGACGGACCGAACTGAAGGGCCGGCACCTGGCTCGGCTCTGGTTATACTCGAACACACAGACCCGAGCTCTCGCTGCACAACATGAGATGCGAACATACATAACAAGCATCAAGGACTCGAGATATCGAGGTCAATCAGTAAACGGCCGCAGACTCAAGGGCGGACAGCCACTTGCACTGCTGTCCTCTGCCCCATACGCCATGCATAAACCTCGTCCTATCACACAACGGATGCTGGCCAATCACTCGTTCGTCCTCGTTGACATCTGCACCTTGCTTTGCTTTTTCCCTCTTCTGCCGCGCTTCTGGAAATCCCGATCCATTAAACTAAAATCTCATTACGGTACGCCGATAGGCTTACATATCCATTAGCAAACGCCTATCACTGGTGATTCGGATTTGGCGGCATGCACGAGTCAAGACGACTCGACGTTGGAAAGGGGATTCATTCATCGGGCCCACAGGAGTCGGACACGGACTCAACATCCGGTACCTTGCTCTAGCAATCTGCTTCGCCTTACATACGACGTTGATGATTTGCTTGATGCTTAGCGCGGGGTTCTGCGCTGTGCACGGTGGGAGCGCGCTTGTTGGCCCGCTGATGAGCAGAGGAGCCTTTCTACTCTAAGTACTTTTCTCCGAAGCTTGGGATCAGCTTTGAGTCTCCAAGTCTTCAGTTGAGAGCAACTGGACGACAGGCCTGGTGGGCTCGGCAGATGATCATGTGAAGGCTTGACTGTCTGGGGTAAACCCCAACCACATGTGTGGCAATCTTTTTGCCTCAGCAGGGGATTTACTGCATCGCTCGGCCATGAACTTTTGAAGTCTGATCCATCGAACTCTATGAACCAATTCTCCTTTACGGAGCGCCGCGGCAGGAAGAAAGAAGGAGAACCGGAAGATACCGATGCTGCGGATCAGGGGTTAACGGCTGTGCATCCTCGAGACAACGCAGACATGCGCAAGCTGTGATGCAGAACAGTTGAATTGTACCCACTTACACGAAAAGGAAAACTGCGGCATGGGTAATTAAGAGGTCAAAACTGCTGTTGTTGGTTGTTCGCATCCACAGGAGTACCGAAGTTTGCAAAAAGGTTCCCACAATCCAACGGACTCGCAGGTTCTCTTCATATTTGTGACCAGAGTTGCTCTTGGAACACGATGCATCCGGAGCAATAGCCAACGCGCTCCGTACAACTGTGCAAATTCTTGCTCAGACAAGCTTGCGTGTCAGTGCTGTAACCCTGGCAGATCTCCCAGCTCCACAGAGTCAAGGACCAGCAAGGTTGGGGCTCCTGTCTCATCCTTGACTCCATGTGAGTCCTCGATTCGTGGTGCTGTCAGTACAGTATGATGACCATGTCATTGTCAGATGGGCAGCTTGCCAATGCTGAGACTGTGCCATTCTCCACATCTCAGGCCATGTCCGAAGAAAGATTTGCCTGTTTTCTTGGTCAGAACACCATCGTCTGTTGGCTTTTTCCTTTCTTTTTCTTCCCCGCGTTTTATCCCTCATCTCGATCAGCAGGGACCCAACAGCCGTGTCTTGGCTGTGGGTTGTGGGCTGCTCTTTGCGGGGACCAACAACGTTGCCCGATGCAGCTTTGCGCCTACTTTTTGCCTGGACTGAAGTCTTGGAGGTATCATGGACCAGTTCCTGCTCTTCGTCTTGAAGGGAGCTTGCTTGAATTCCTTCTGTTTGTTTTATTCCCTTGTTAACTCCCATACAGCACTACGGCTCCTGTTGGCCACGTGGAGGCTTGCAAATCCCTTCCTCCGGGGGGCATAATTACCACCCTTCCAGGGGGTGCCATGCGCTATCATCAGCGTTAAAACAATGTCTGCGACTGGCGGCGCCTGAGTGTTCCGACACCATTCCGTCATCAAGGAGATAAATCAGCACCTTGTTCATAGAAGACGTGACTGGGAATTCTTGAACCCCTCAGCAGTAGGCAAAGGTCATGTGCCCCTGCCAGCTTTCCGCTTTTCTGCTACCCATCCTTTAGGCCTTCCTGGGAGAGCTCCAACCTGCTGGCCTTGTCAAAGAGAAACGAGCATCATGCCACAATCATGCGAAATGACGGCACAGTCCTTGGCCATTGAAGAGACACTTGGATTCGACCGCTGCTTCTACAGACTCCAGTGCTCCTCGCTTCTTGTGAAAATATCGAGTTGCGAAGCTCTTTAGGTCTGATGCTAATGCCCGGCAAACCCTTCGTATGGAGTGTTTATTCGTTCTCGTCGTCATGCTCTGGCCTTCCATCAAAGACTCAATGCAAGATCCGTGACCCTGGGCAATGATAGCAATCGTGCTTATTTCCAAGATGAGATTCTTCGTCATCATACCCCTGACAGTTGTGTCAAATGCTCCCCTCCAAGCGCTTACATGTCTCCATCTTCATTCAGGCTCACAAATCAAAGCCCACTTCCACGCCCATTTCCAAACGTCTACTTCCGCACGCCCGAGACCTTTCTTCTCTCCGATGTTCCTTATCAGTTGCCAAGGAAATGCATTGAAAACGTATCGGCAAACCAAGAGCGCATTCCTCGTTCTGTGCTGAACCGGTCTCAAGCCCTACGACCAACATGTCTCGCTTGTCAATGACCAGGGGATCACTTCAAATCTATAGGCTAGATGGCCAGGGATTTGGCGTATCCTTATGGTTTTGTCTCAGTTGCTATCCTACAAACTAGCGACAACGGCTCAACCGTAGTGTCAACCGTCATGGACACCACAGCTCAGCCGACAGTCGTAGTTTCACGCCGCTAGGTAATTCCCTGCCAACTCCGCTATTGGCATCATGTGCGATCCCATACCTTGGCCAACCAACCTCGTTGAATTCATTGCGGAAAAGTTCTTTTCCTCTATGCCAACTGCTACGAACGGAGGAACAAGGGTTTCTTCATCCCACCACTATTCTATCGACTAAACTCTACGAGTTGAGATATTACCTTCCTGCGTTGTATATCTCCCATTTTCCGTTTCTGGGCCGAGAAGCTGCTAGTCGACGCTGGCAATTGCTTGCCTACGATAAGGTCTACTTGGGCGCATCGAAAGGGACTCAGGGATTGATGGACCCTTCTTGAGAAAGCGCCGGGTTTCTACTCCTAGCATGCGATAAGCTGTCGACGTTTCAGACGCTATGATCCCAGGTCAACAAGCTAGAGGCGATGGAAGGACGCCATGGTCCCTGGCTCGAGCCATCGTGACCGGACTACGGACTAACCCTTGCCAAAACAAAGAGCGTTATCCTGACCTTGGCTATGCCCTTTGATCTGGATTGTTCTTGGCTATGGTCTAGTCAAGGACGAGCTTGGGAACTAACGGTCCGGTTCGAATCCTTAGTGAGAAGACTGGGCTGACGTCTAGCAGATGGCCTTGACTGTTTGACAGATGAGCGTATGTACGTTGTCGGGACTGCGAGTTCTCCGCTTCGATGGTTTCTGCTGTTCCATCTGGATAAGCTCTGCAATACCATGATCCCTGGAAACGGTCAAAGAACAGTCACTCCATGCTCTTAATGTCGGGGCTGAATGCTGACATGGGAATAGTCGCTCAAGTCCCCTGGGTTTCAAGAACATCGTATAACAACAGACGTCTGTGATTTTGTGATCATTTCCTCCTACACAAAACTGATTGAGTGTCAGTCTTGATTCTATTTAATGTGTAACGGCGAGTGGTTTGGGTATGGAAGTGTCTCTGGGTGTTGGTGATAGCGGCAACGATTATTCTGTGCTTGTTGTGATCCCGCACTACCGACGAAGCCTGAAACACATTTCGCGTATTAGCAAGTTAGGTAAATATCTAAACCAATGTAGTAAAGCAGCGTAGCATTTAATCACGATAGGTTTCAAGTCAATACAAGCATCGGAAACTCGTAGATTTGCAATTTACGGCTCTTGCACTCTTCACATCGAGGTTCATAGAAATGATGATCTACGGTTGATGGACTACTTCTACAACGTGTGCAAAAAGTTGACTACGATTGATCAAGGCACCTATTTCACGTATTCATCGAGACAAGTATGCGCTGAGACAAATTTGTATTAAGTGTTCAGCTATATAAAACCCAGAGAACCTCAAGTTGTTGCTTGCTTGATAGATTCTACGGGGCGTCGGACAATTTATGTCCTGTATCCCCATTCCTTTCCCAAAGTCACCAAAGTGCAAATCTAGAACTCCATGGCAGATCTCTGCTTGCCATTTGCCTTATCCAGTACAAAAGAAAACCCCAAAGTTATTTCCAACCTTCATCTGCTTGGTTGAAAAGTCTCGGAGAGTACATGGCAGATCTGCTTTGGTCCCAAACGCCCAAAAATGTGGCGAAGCTGTGTCCCTGCTTCGGTACAAAGTCTCAGACTGCTTATTTGTGCTCGAGTCCAAGATGTGAAAGAACCTCCAATGTGTTTGTTGGTAGTGTGTGTTGATCTGAAGTGGTGGGTATTATTCCAGAAATCAACAGTTTGTTATGGGTTGCGAGGAAGATGGCAAGTTGCGCATCACCTCTACAAGACTGAAGCGGCGAGCTTAGTCCTGGTGCCACTGTCGGCAGAGGTCCTCGATTGTACGTCTGAGTTGGTCCCGCGTATCATCGCTGAGATGATCATTGAGACGAGGCATAAAGACATACGCAGGGTACTGCGCAGCTCCAGAGAGAGCAGCAATGCGGACCATGGCCCACTGAATCTCGAGTGCAAGCTTCAGCTTATCGGCGTTTTGGGCATCGACAATAACGGAAAACATGATTCCGTTGGGGACATCCATAGGAGGAGGATCTCGTGGGGTGCACGACTGCGTGGTTGCGTGTGCCGGGTCGATCATGTACAGCATCTCGCTGAGGGAAAGAGATGTTGGATTGGAAGGTTGGAGACGGTTGCGTTGAATCCAGCGGAACTGGACATCAACTTTGCACAACTCATCGTTGAGACGGAAAGTGCTCAGGTATTTGAATCCGCATTTCCCCTTGCGCCAGTGATGGTACAACTCAGCATCTATGGCCAGCATGTTCCACTCCTAGTGAGAACAGCCAATGCTGCTGGCAAAGGTTTGCTCGATGAGGCCGCTAGCATGGCCCAGCATCTCGCCCATCCAAATAGAGTTGTTTTGAATTTGTGTGAGGTTGTCAGGGTCTGAGCTGGCGTATGCAGGGACGATGAAGCAGGCAATAGGGTTGGGACGTCCAGTGATGGGACATTCATTGCCCACAACACGGTTCTTGAACTAGAGTGGTTCATCTGTTAGTACTTGTCGCCATTCTCGCCATTTGGGGGGATCAACTTACGGCTTCGCACTTCTGTCTGACTTGTTGAGAAATCTCTGCGTCAAGCAGCTGACCAGAGTTGTCGACTTGTTCTCGCTTGACGACTGTGGTAAACATTAGCAGACGGTAGAATACGAGGCAGACAAGAGATGCTTACAGAATCCAAGCCAAGTCTGCACAGCGCTCAAATACTCGACGAATCCGACGGCGCCTCCCACAGTAGCCATCCCGCTCAAGGCTTTCAGGGAATGCATGGGCATGATCAGGAAGCTTGCAAGGTCCATACGATCAAATCGGAGGAGGGCGAGGTCCTTGGCGTTGAAGTGATCTTTGATGAGACGCTCGAGGATGTTGAGTCGCTCGATGATCATTTCTTCAGAGTCGGGAATGTCGAAGATGTTTCCAGCGTCAACAGGCTCAGGACTGGAGTCTGAATCGGACTGGCTCGCGCCTTCATGGTTGTTATAGTGGGAAAAGTCCATCATGTAAGAGTTATATCTTCCTCAGAAGAATATAAACTCAGACAATATGGGATGGATGGACTGATGAAGGTTGAATTTGGTCGATGCGAGATGGTTGTAAGCCAGAAGGCGATGGTAGGAGAGGTTTGTGTGATGATGAAGAAGAAAGGAAGAAGAGAAAACGAGGAGGCCAGAGGAGAACAATGTATAGGGGCCCAGGATGGCCTTGCAAGCAAACACTCGGTTGGTAGACAGCACAACTGCCTGCCAACTGTCGAGCAGGTGGTCAACAGGTACGTTCACTCTTACATAATCTCTTGATTTGATGGACTGTTCACCCATGGGTCTGTACCGACATGTGATGGGCAGCGCACAAGTTCTGTTCTGGACAAAGGATCTGCCACTTTCTTGTTCGTAGGGACGTGTTCTACCTTGTTAGAGTTGGCATACATAATTTCAGAGTCTGCAACGGTTAAGCCGTTCTTTTTGATCAATCTCTACCAACTTTACTTGTGTTTATGCCTGCCTCGACAAACCTGACAGCATCCACCATGTCCTTCGCAACGGACACCCAGCGATATCTCGGCGCATTTTCGACTCCCCGCGTCCCTAACTACGTGAATAACAGGATCTTTACCATCAATGATAGTCAAGATGATGCTTTATCCTCTTGGAATTGGGGTACAGCTGTTCCAAGTGGAACCCCATTTCAAACCGCAGCCCAGGGGCGAGTGACGAACCAACCAACTTCATTTCTCGAGAGGATCGCGCTCGAGACACGGCGGATACAGCTGTATATACAAATTCTGGTGGCGAAGCTGATCATTCAGGAAAGCGAGCAGGAACTGGAGCAGCTAGACGAGATGGACTGGCAGCCAGAGAAGACGGTGTATCTCTAGGAGTAGCTTGATTCAGGGCAGGCCAGAGACCTCTCTTCCGTCTTGTAGCTCTGGAAGCACTGAGTGTTTGTGGAGGATTTGGTGCGTTGTCGTGCCGTGTCTTGGCAGAGCAAAGTGGACGGTGTTGGAGTTTACTGTCTGATGGGTGATTCTGTGGCTGTTTCGCACAAGGGACATTTCTAGCATAACGAGGACACGAGTTACGATGCAATGATTAATCATATTCCAGGCTTTGAACCGAACATGTTGAATCTCTAGATAAATCTGTCTCCTTTGATCTGTCATGGTTGTAAATCCCACTCGCTGCAAGACAACGTTTGAGCACCCTGAGAGTCAAGGCAGAGCGAACCTTGGATCATTAGGTTCCTCACAAGCACGTGAATGTATTCAATCCTAATATCTTCAACTTGCAACTTGCTCGAGTGCGCTCTTGCCCTCTCCAAAGTCTTCGTCGTCGCTGTCGGCAACCAGGAACTAATCGCGCTTGCCTCTGAAGGCATAAGCAACATCACGCAAGAGGGCCATTCTAATTCAACTTCAAGTATCCTGGAGAGCCATCTATCACTTGCTGACTTCTTCAAAGCTCCCTAGGATCTCAGTATATTTTGTCACGTTGCTTCATCCCTCGTTGCCCCATGGATGGTGACGAGCCAATGCCCTAAGCACTAGACTTCCTCATCATATTCTTCACGACTCTTACGAATACCGTCTTTGTCTTCCAACGACTTCCTTCTTTCGTTTTCGCTACCCCCAATGTCATATTCCTACTGCGGTGGAGGTGGTGGCTACAGCAGCGGCTACGGCGCATTCGGGTCCCAGGGATACAACTACAGCTACGCGACTCTGACCAACTCGGTCGACAACGACAACGACCGCATGAAGAAGCGAGGATGCGGCCCGCCGTCGAGCAAAAGAGGCTCTGATGCTACAGAGAAGCATGCGAGCCAGGTGCGACACAGAGCTGAGAATGCCAGTTATGCCAGTTTGCCATCCGGATTGACGATGCCTCGACTTCCCATGGTTTGTAATCACAAGTGCCCAGCCGACCAACGCAACGATCGTCCTTTGAAAGTTTACCCAGCTTCCAGTCCCCCAAATCATCACCAGCAATCATCTGGCCTTCCTCGACATGCTACCAAGAACGCGTCCAAGGCACCTCGAGCTCCTCGGCCGGCAAGCGAAAAGACACGTCCCAGGCTGAGTTCCGATAGACCTCGTGCCAGTTTCGACAAGCCCCATGCAGAAAGGAAGTTGCATCCTCGCCAAAGTCATGAGAGTGCTCGGTCTACCCGGTCTGGTCGCTCAACCAAGTCAAGGCAACATCATCATTCGCGAGCGCCTTCCCAGGTGTCCAGGCCTGCCTCGATTGCCCCAAAGGCATACAGCGAACCACCCACAAGGGTCAAGGAGAAAAAGAAGGGCAGTCTTTGGGGATGCTTCGGTGGCTAGACTTTGGGAGCCTGGTTTCAGAATCATCATGACTCGGTCGGTTTACGAGTTTAGGTCTTAGATGGAAGGTTCAGGGATAGGAGGGAGCGGCAGGTTGTAGATTCGCCAGTAAATGCACTGGTAAGGAGGCGGTGGCGTATCAAGGGAGGAGTATTACATAGGCTGGGAGAACTTGGGTTAGATAATTATTCTTTGTCCCTAGAAATCTGAAGTATAATTATCTACTCTTTCTGCCTTTGATTTACTCCTCGCCCTTTAGTTGTTATTGAAGCACTTTACGATACAGACTCGATATTCGACTTGATACCCTAGAGCAGTACAACTCACAACAGAACTGCAGTAGATTGATATTGGCCAGTAGATATGTGTGTCTATCTCCCTGCTTTGATGCCTAAAAGAAGACCTACGTCGCACGAATGGCCTCGACCACAGGCACACTTTGAGGCCAGCCCACGCTGCACACCCCCCTTGTTTCACACACCGAGGTAATCTCGACTCCCATCCACTCGTATCATCAGAAACAAGACACGGCGTCCAAAACAAGACGAGGCAATCAAACCCCATGACGAGTAATCGGCTTTCCCGAGCCTCTTCTCTCTCTCTCTCTTCCCCCACACACACCAGAAGCAAGGCCAAAAGTCCTCACCGGAGGAAACGCCACTGACCTACATTTGTTCTGTCCCCGAGGGGGTGGAAGCCTAAAATCCTATCGCTAGGGGGGAAATGACAATTCCCCGACTTGGTAAAAGATGGGGGAGAGGCGGGATGAGATTGAGGCGTCTTACTTACGAGCCGCAGCACACTGTCCCTTGACCAATCATCTACGATACTATCGTCGCGGGGAGGGGGAAAGGAGGGCCTCAAAGTCCCAGCAGCAAAGAGGCTTGTCTACGGTGCAGCTTTGTTTGGGATTCCTTGAAGAGGGGGTTTGGGCTGGGAAAAGGAAAAAGGAAATGGGAGAGCTGAAAGACTTGACCGCTCTTTTTCTTCTTCT
>JALNIO010000437.1:0-48168 GCA_023509875.1 Rugonectria rugulosa
TATACTCCGTGGGCACCAGCCGGTTCGTCACGCCGGGATGAAACTATTCACGATTATCACGGGAAGGGAATCCATTTCGCTTTGCGACGGCGCCCTTGAATTTCTTTTTTATCTTCTGCCCCTTCCCCGCCTTCAACAGCCGAGATGACAAGACATGCTCACGTACTCAAGTCCAACGGCGACCCGTTTCCGGGCCGAGATTCTTCAGCGGTCCACAGAAGGGCTAGACCTACCTCTCAGCCCTTTGCTGTTGGCTGGCTGCATCGATGATGGACCTCCAGGCATCCCGGATAGCCATGTGGCATGGCATGTGTCCCGGCTCGGATCGTATTGTTGACGTGCGCACGTTAACGGCCGCTGACCCAACTTTCCGGCTCTGCCTCACCTACATAGCACAGCCCGTGAGGATGACTACCCCGTTGACTGATGGCATGCTTTCAGCGCCAGTCTCAGCCCAGAGGCGTGTTACTCTTCTGGTCTCCTGCTGCTTGCCCTGCTGTGTATTGCACATAGTACGAGGCTAAGCATGGTTACCATGACGAACACCTGGGAAGCATTCGGTGCGCAAGCATCAATCTCCGAGTTGGAAGTGAGGCTGGGCTTCATCTCGGCCTCGCCGTGCTACGGTTTCTGGCGAATATTATGTATTCTGGATGAGAAAGGTTTGAGGTGCTAACACAAAATTCTGGTATCGCCTCACCCTTACGGTTTCTTATCGAGTGAGACACGCATTAAATATGGCGGCGGGGCGCATCTCTAGTGAAAACAAAGACGTAGCGCCAGTGTCTGGACAGAGACCTGGAACGTCTCTACGCTGAGCTGAACCAATTGCCGACTGACAATAGCTTCATCCAATAGCTCATGCCGCTAACAGGTACGGATTAGGATCCTGAAGGATACGACCGCACAGATCTTTGCAAACATCTAGGCGATGAGCATGATCGTCTTGTCGTGTGCCCGCAGAGAGAGGTTGACGTCTATGGCGGGAGCATCTCACCGAGACGATATATTCACCGCCACGTGCCACGCCCGCGCAAGAGCCCCAGAGCCCAAGAGCCCAAGCCCTAAACACAACAGGAATCAGATCATGGCTTCGCTTACCATGAAGCCGTCGCGACTGGCGCGATGACAAAGTACGGTGTAGGGATGGCATCGGGGATTTGCAGAGTCAAAAGCGATAAGCCAGACGAACCGGTCCACTTTGGCTCAAATGCCTTGTTCCATGAGACATAGGCTTTCCTTTTCCACCGCGAAAAGACGTCAGGTTGACGATCAGTGATACTCCACGAATCTACTCATCCCTGCCCGTGGCGTGCTCCTCACGTGGAACGGCAATTGAGGTCTAGCCACATGCCCCTGCTCGACCCTTTGAGGAGTTTCTCTGGAAGATCATACTCAGTTAGGCAATAGCCCCTTCTTACGCCGAACTACTGTGTGAAGTATTATGCGTCCAAGTGCGTGATACCCTTCGTGGAACAAGGTCCGGTATCACCACCATCGCCGTCTCGCATGATGGCATTTATTCCCGGATCCTCTCTCACAGCAGGAGTCCTCAAATGCCATGCTTGAGTTTTAGGGGGTGGCGAATGACGGCGAAAATTCTCCCTTCTTTCTGTCAAACTTGGTGTATTATCAAGAACGCCGCGCCACAGACGTCAGAAGTAAGCAAATCTATTGATGGCAATTCGGGCTTTCCGCGGAGCTGGTTGAGCCGGGCTGCGAATACAGTACTACTGAGATTACTTCCCCAGAATAGCGGCATCCGGGGTTTCCAGCCACGTGGGAGCTCTCCTCTGGTACTATGTGATTTTGATACGGCTTGATTGACGGAGAGAGCCTTTGCTTTTTGCACGTCTTACCTTTCAGCAAGGGCGGCACATGAAGAAGGCTCAGGAAGATGGCATTGTGACCCCTGTCAGGTCGGGCTGGCTGGTCCAATCTTTTCCGCATGCCTCTGCGCCTGGGGCGGGAGGGGAAAAGGCATGAGACCCAGCTGTCGTTCACCCTCAGTCATGTCGAAAATCGAACGATGGGCATTAATAATCCTTCATGCTATCACCTATGTACGGGCGTACACACGAAGTACAGTAGCCGGATCCCGGCCAACCCCGTCTATAACGGCCTTCTGAGACATACTTTTCACCGCCAATTTGCTGCTTGTCTTGCTTCAAAGACAGTGACTGCCGTGCACGACGTGAGCAAGCCATTCCATTGGCTGTCCTCTTTTACTGCCCCCTTTCTCCTTGTGCTTTGGACCTTGGTTCGGCTGAGAACAGTGCTCTCGCCCTCTGACCCTCGGACGCTCTCCACAGACCAGATTCGTACAGCACAGTACCCCGTACATACAGTACCACGTACCTTGGCACTTGCGGTAGGTAGGGTGCCAAAGGTGCGTCGTACGAAGTACTGTACGTATGCAGTATGTGGTATGTGGTATCCTTTCGTTTCTGCCACCTCGGCAATCCATGGTGCCATTTCGTTGTCGACGGCGTTTCATCGCGCCGGCGACCAAGTGGGCATAGCGTCGCCGCCGTTCTGTCGCCGGCTTCTTGATTCGCAGCCTTCTGAGTTGACCTAAACTTGGCCTTGCTGGGCTTCTTTCGGTGCTTACGGAGAGCTTATGAGATCGCTACGAAGCGGCAAGATGGCGCGCTTGCATTGACGGTGCTCTCCGTTGGTAGCTTTCCCCAGGATCGACTATCCGCCATGAACCGAACCGGGGGAGTAGTGTCCCCTTTTTCTCTCTGGCTTGAGCTCCGGCCGATGCTCAGCGGCGAAACCTGGGGAGCCTATCAACTCACCGAAGCGAGCTGGAGACATTTTTGCGGGCGAGCGAAGACCCAAGCGAATCCATTCAGTGAGTGGTTGATGCTGAGAAGAGGCTGATGACTTTCTTCCATGAAGATGCAGAATCTACAAGCATGTCCTCCCGCCCGAAGTCACCACTGCACTCAGATGCAGCACATGCTGCTGGGAGCAGGGATGCTAGTTACATGGTGTTGCAACGAGTGGCGCCTCCAAGTCATACTCGGATTTCCTATCTGGAAACTGCACAGATCTCGGCGGAGCAGGTCAAGGAAGACGGCTGGTCCAATATATGGGCAACGCTGACTTTCCAATATCCTTCTTCCTGGTCATGGTACCAGGGGTTTGGGCAGGCATGTGGGCTTTATCTTGCTCTTTATCTACATGCAACTTCTCGGTGTAATGCCCAATCCCCCCTCCCCTCGTCGGCGAAGTTCTACGCAAGGCTTCATCATCCGCTACCAGGTGCCGAGAAAGCATCGACCGTCCCGTATACTTTCGGGGCAAAACTTCCTATCTCCCGGACGTGTTTCTACGGCTGCTGAATGCCGTTGACGTGGGGTGGTGGTGGTGTCATTGGCATTGCTGTTTCAACCTATACCTTAGGTAGATACCTAACTTACAGCTCCATCCGCATCCTTTGGGCGGAACCAGCGGGAAAACCTTCGGGCGAGAAGCTAATCGTGTGGTTGCCAGCCTATCCCCTCTTGATCTCGTTAGAGGGAGTGACCTTGGACAACTCTCCCAGACTCCCAGAGAGGCTACCCTTGGGCCATGCGATGCGATGCGATGCAGATCTACCAAATGACCACTTTTCAATTTAGAGGTGCATACGGGTCGGGCAGCGCCTCTTGTCCACGTCGTGAGTGACCACCGCCTGGCTCGTCCTTGGCCCTAATATCGGTCAGAACGGTGGTTCTTTGGGGTCAATCCATGTTTTTTTCTCCTACTGTCTCCCCGCAGGTCTGTGCCCGTCTGCATGCTGCAGTCAGCTCCTGAGTGTGGTGGGTGGGCAAGCAAGCCCAGGGCAGGAAGAATAGGGGAGTGAGAGAGAGGCAGGCAGAGGAGGGGAGGGAGGGAGAGCATGAGAGAGCAGAAGATCTGAGCTGGCACCGGGGTGGAAGGAGACGCTTGTTGGGCGTGCGTATGCATCATCTGTCACCGCCACGAGCCTGCTGTTGGTAGCACAGAAATGCACCTGTCAAGTCAGTCAACATGCACTGACCGGGATGGTTTCCAATTTGTTGGTGACGACAAGAAGGAGTTGGAGTTGGGATGGCGAAGGACGTCCAACCAATGGCCTGTTGTTGGCGAGGGCTGCATATGTGGCTTTTGCTTTCTTTTCCTTTTTGCTGCCCACGTTTAATATATTCCAGCTCTTGGGTCCGTGGGGGGTCTTCTCCAAATGAAAAGACCCGAGACATTGTCACATTGATGAAGAGGAAAAGGGTTGCTTGTCGACTGGAGAATGATCGACGAGTTGTGGGTTAAGGTGGGAATCGCCCAACCATCTCCGTTGATGCACAGGGTGTGTGTGTTGTTGTTGTTGTTGTATGCACATCGGGTGTCTTGGGAACATCTTTTTTTAAATTTACGAGTAGCTCCAAAAAGTGAGGCTGAAGTTGTATTCCCTTGTTTCTCTTGGTTTCTTTTCCCTAGGTAATACCGACGGAACCCTGCAGAGCCCGTCACACCGCTTGTTATGGTTACACGGCATTAGGAGAACAGAGAGAAAGACAGACAGACAGACAGACAGAGAGAGGGAGAGAGAGAGGGAGAGAGAGAGCAAAAACTGTGTCAGTCTCTCTGCTCGCGTTGCCCGGCCTGACGTCTGCGCCTTTGACTTGTTTGATTGCCACAATCTGGATTGAAGATACCCGTACATACACGTGAAACAAAAATACCATTCAACGCCATCGCTTTTTGGAGATCCAAGGGACCAACCACCCTAGACCCAGATCTAATACAAGATGCCCTAACGTCAAGTCCTTTTTGCATGAATCCCTCCTCCCCCGAGAGATCCCTCATCTACTACACATACCTAGTAAGCTGTTCCAACAGGAGACGAGTGAGTTACTCAGGGGGGGTCATCGTTTGATATCCAATCACAGGGATGAGGGAGCGGCGTCCTTCCTCCAGCCTCGGGACCGCATGTTTGCTTCGATGGACTTCCAGATCTGCTCGACCACCTCCTTGTCGCGGAATCGAGAGGCGTCGTGCCCCTCGCCGCGCCATCGGTCGACGCCCGTCGACAGAACGCGGTGACCCCAGCCTCGGATGTTATCCGGGGCCTGCTCGCCGCGCCAGCCGACGTAGATGCCGAGAGTGTGCTTGAAGAGCTCGTTCGGGTCGCTCCACTTGTAGTTCTTGAACTGCCACGTCTGGCCCGTCGTGAAGACGGCGACGACGCGGTTCCAGTACTCGGGCTTGAACTGCTCGGAGCCTTCCACCAGGATGAAGCGCAGCGGGCGGTTCGGGTCCACGGCCTTGATGGTGCGCTGGACGTGAAGCATGGTGGCTGACGAGTCGCCAGCGTTGACGGGAATGAACTTGCCGTCCTCCAAGAAGGATCGCGCGTTGGTGAGGCGGAGAAGGGATGACGCAGAAGGCGAAAGCAGAATGATTGGATCCGGTCTTCGAGACGGAGCTTTCTGACCTAGAGAGCGAGATGTGCTGGTGTTGATGGTAACAACACTTGAAGACGACTTTTTCTGGATAAAGGGAGCTGCGAGTTTGCGCACATGGGAAAAGTCCTGCGTAGGGTTAGCTCAGGTCAACACGATATAGGCAACAACGTCAACACATACCGTAGGCTTGATACCCCTCAGGATCGTGTTGCGATCCCCCATTTTCCGTTCGCCATTGTAGATGCTCGCCAGTCGCGGATCCAAGGTTCCCTTGCCTGACCTCGCCTGAGCAGCCGAAGACACGGCGCCAGCCTTTGCAGCCGCCGCTGCACCGGAAGCCGACGCATCCTTTTCGCCGGCAACGGGCTTGATGTACTCGCTTTCCTCGCTAGCGCCTTCAAGCCAGGTGATGAGATCGAGGCGCTCGATGAAGCCCAGGTTCTGGACCTTGGCCTTTGCGCCCGCAGCCGAGAGCTCGTCGTTGAGCTTCGTCGCCGAGGCGTTGTACTCGGGGATGGCAACCTCGCGGTTCAGCCAGGCAAAGTAGATGCTGCGCAGGTCGACCGGCTTGTCGTTGGAGACGAAGCGCGTTGCGAGATCGATGGGGACGGCGATGGCTACGGGCGCATGCTCGGGGAAGAGCAGGTGCGTGGCCTGGGAGAGGGGCACTTCCGCGGCGGAGGGATCGGGAGATGCGCTGGGGATGAAGGGTTTCGAGACGGAGATGGATTGGCGCAGGAGGACGAGGCCGTCGTGTTCGGCGGACGCCATGATGAAGGGGACGCGTTCCAAGGTCAGACGCGTGCAATTAGGGAGGTCCAAAGGAGAGGGCACGGGGGGAGAAGCGTGTGCGAATTGAGTAAGAGGTGACACGAGGAATCAAACCAGATGCTGTGCGGGGGTAAAGAGTGCGACAACAAGACCGCCCTCGTCCTGATGTAGGTGATGAAGTGAAGCTGGCGACGAAAGGCTGAGGCTGCTTTTTTGGAGGAGCAAGCTAGAGCTGCCAGAGCCGCAGGGAACCGTGCGCAGCCAATCAGCGATGAGCACCTCGCACGTTAAATTCAACAGCATGAGTTGGGAGCATGACGTTTGAGCGAATCCGAATTGGGGTTTTATTTGATGCTTTAATTGATTTGAGTATATGAGTATTCGCCTGAGTTACAGGATTTCTTATCACTTTTCTCAAGGTGGTGCTCAGTCTGTCAATACCTGCCTGCCTCTACAACAATACTCTTTCATCTTACAAGTAGGTAGCAACCCCAGGAGGAGACTATTCGCAAAGACATACTAGATAATATTGCGAATATCAAAGAAAGGAGAGCAGCATACAACGTCGTTGGTTGATTTCAAGTAATTAGATTTAATACTCTTAGCTCCCCAAACTGACTTCCAGCTTGGCCTCAGCGCATGAAATGAACAGCTCTTCCTGTACAGAGGTAAAGTCGCAAATACAGTCCACGACCTCACTCAGCCCTGCTTGTACCTGGTACTTCCGAACGACTTCCCAGCTCCCAACCACCAAAAAACATACAGAGTACAAGTACACTACACAATGTCAGTCCAGCCACCGACAAACCTGGCGTCATGCCTCCCTAGCTCGACCGAAAAAACCACGACGCGCCTTTCAGCGTAAGAGACAAAAAACCAGGGGCGACACACACCTTTAGCCTCACACCCTGCTCTCCCGTCCCTACTACGTCCGCGCCGGGCGCTTGAGCCTCGCCTCGCCTCGCCTCGCCCATGTGGCAACTCTGCGTTCTTTTCTTCTTTCTTTCTCCCCTTTTGCATATATTTTGCGCCCCCCTTTATTTTACCCGTTCCCTACCCCCCCTCTTCATGGGAAATAAGCGCGCCCCCCGTTGCCGCTACAAGAGAAACGAGGAAAGTAAAGGGAATAAAAGAGGAAAAGCATCGTGGTTAGCTTCACAACGGTACGCATGCCGGTCATAGGGGCGTGTCCCGGGTATGCCGATCATCAACCTCGGCGGGCTTAGGCTGTTTGAGACGGGCAAGAACCGCTGGGTCCGAATGGCGTTTGGGGGGGAGGATGAGTAATATATGCATATGCGAGGGCCGCGACCGACTACGGATCTGCCACACGGCAGTTGACGAGGTGTAGGTGAGGGTCTTTTCTGGTGATGCATTCACAAAGTCAATGGGCACAGCGACAACGGAGCCGACCGGCTGCCGAGGCATCCTCTCGAAAGGGTATAACGTATCCGACGAGTTGCAAACTTCAAGTGGGTTTCTCAAGAAACTGCTGATTGTGGCAGGTGAACAACGACAGAATTTCATCATTGTTGGTAATGAATAATACAGAAGCCTCTACTTTATATGCATCTAAATGTCACCGTCGCCTCCCCTTCCGAGATACTCCGTCCAAGGGCCATCCAACGATCCATAATACCCATGTCATGTTGCTCAAAAGACTCCGATAACGCCCTGTCAAGATCTTTTCCCTTCTCTTCGTCTTCTTGTCATCTTCTCTCCTCTAAATGCCAAAGAGGAGCTTCATTCGTTCATATGTATAGAAGCCAATGGCTACCAGTGGAATAACCTTGACATAGCCGATGGTCAGACCGACATAAAATCCGGGAATCCCCCTCTCGCGAAAGATCATGCCTGCCGTCTCACCAATGCGTAGACGACGTCCGTCGCCGACAGCTCCCCCGACTTGCATCCGACGCCGAATCACTTCGAGGGGATATGAACAGGTCTGGGAGATTAACCCAGCAACACCTCCTGCACACAGCTCCGCCCATGACCTGAGGGGGGCCGCCTTCCCCGGAGGATGGTCCGGTTTTCGGGGAAGAGTAGTCACATGCGCAATTGATGGATGCCGTAGCAAGTCACCCATGGTATCGTGAGTTAAGAATGACACGCCAGCGTAGGGAAGCATTCCGAGCATGGTAGGAGCGAATCCGCGATAAAAGTTGACAAGCCCTGACCGCGGTGTCACGGCCTGGGCTGCAACAGCTGCAGCATCTGTTGCGCTCGTCACCGTAGAAACCTGCGCGACTGCAGGCCGCTCATGATAGATCTTTCTGCAGATCTGGGTTAAAGAGGAATGGCCTTCATGCTTAGTCTCAAAGGCTAGCCGGACACGAATGACCTCCAAGGGATACGTAAAGAAGACAGAAGTGACGCCTGCAAGACTGCCGCTCAGCAAACGTCTCAACGGCGTCTCATGCGATTTGCGGGGTATGATAACGGCTCGGATTTGCTCGTAGGCCAAGAATTTAATGCCAGCGTAAGGGAAGATTCGAAGTAGAGTTGCTGAGTGCCCTCGATATAACCCTAGAACACCCGACTGATGGTAGATGTCCTTCATTGCACTCCCGACACCGAACCAGGAACCAGTATATTTTGCGAATTGTGGATTGCTTGCTTGGAAGAGGATCTTTACTCGATCGAGCGGTGCGACAACGGTTTTCCCCTTGCGGCCAGTTAGCCATATTCAAAACTTCCATCGCGATGCAAATGCAACCTACAGCAGAGCCTGCGAGGCCGCCGGCGACTCCGGACCTCCAGATGTAATCAAAGGTTTGTGTTTTGCGCTGGGGGCCGAGACCTCCATCTTGAGAAGGAGCCAGCGTCACATGCTTCTCTCTTTGTCCCTCCTTGTTCATCCGAATCAGAGCGTCGGCGGGGCCATGATGCCGGGGGATATCGTTGCGCGCAATGTCGGTCATGGAAGCATGATCCATGAGGACGTCAGCAGAATGTAATCGTCGAGCTGCGTTTGAGGGCGGATTCCGGGAAGGCCTAGGGGCACGGCATTCCGCGTCGACCGTGGGAAAGAACTTGATTTGGAGATGGCAGGACCGAAAGCAGGATCTCGGGTCTGAAGCGCGAAAAGAAGAAGAGAGAAAAAAAAGAAGAAGAAAAAATAAAACTAGGAACAAGGGCAAAAGATGTTTGTTGGTCGCGGGGGAATATGTGGATGGGATCGGAAAGGTCCAGGTTTTGGAGATTGCGGGAGAATTTCCCCGGCTGTGAGAAGCGGCAGGAACGTCATTGGGCCGACGCTCAATGGTCGCTCGACACGGTTCCTTCCCCAAATCCTGTCCCAACAGCCAGCAGAAGGCGGTTCCCCACAGTTTGATCACGCCCGCAGGCAAAAAAGAAAAGAGCGCTGGACCCTGATTGGTCCCTGCCGTTGAACGGTAAGGATCCTAAAATCCGGGGAGGTTGCAGCGCAGTTACAGTGGGTTCAGTGCGTTGTCTGGGCTTCTTTCATGTGCCTTTTTCAACTGTTGCTAATGTCTTTTCCGGGAGGAGGGCATCTTCAGAGTAGCCGGTAACCAATCACCGAGCCGAAGTTTGCCGAATCTCGGCCCTTAAGCCTAGACTCCGCCGGCGAAAGTCCCCGCTCGTCCCTCCCAAACGCCGGAGATCCGGAAGACAATTGGAATGGGGGATGGGAATGGGTTGAGGAT
Organism: Rugonectria rugulosa; assembly: GCA_023509875.1. Classification (NCBI taxonomy): domain Eukaryota; kingdom Fungi; phylum Ascomycota; class Sordariomycetes; order Hypocreales; family Nectriaceae; genus Rugonectria; species Rugonectria rugulosa. Next base: position 9,875 of record JALNIO010000437.1, read on the forward strand.
GAGGACGAGATGATGATGCACGCAAATGGATACGACAGCAAAGAACGCTCTGGGCTGCATTGAAGGTCTCGTGGAAGGAGAGGAGCACGCAAGCGTCATCGCAGAGTCATGTCAACCTCAGTCAATCCTCTATCAAAAGCAGGACAGATCACTTGTCGTCATCGACATCCCCCGGTCCCTTGAAGAAAGCCAGGTCCTCCCCTCACAACTCCCCGCCCTCCGCATTGTCTCTGGAGAACCCCCCGCAGCGCCCTATGCGACACCAGAGCCACGGCATGGCACAGACTACGGCTTATCAAAAGCGGCCTCGCCCGCTGCACAGGTCGCTGAGCTGATGACTGTTGCCACGGTACATGCGGCTGTGCAGGAGCTGGCATCCTTTTACCCCGGCCCTTACTCTCTACCCCGTATTCTTGGGCCGCAGCAACCCCCGTTGATATCCGGCATGAGGCCATTCATTCCTCCCGAAGCCGAGTATCTGCAGGGTTCTATCCAGGAGTCACGCGACTCCTTTGACAAGTCGGCTCCATGCTTTGATCTTGTCGTACTAGATCCCCCATGGCCCAATCGCTCAGCCAGAAGAAGGACTAACAAGTATGCCACCGTCGCAAATCTCGATGAGATGCGTCGTCTCTTGCTGGATATCCCCTTGACTTCACATCTCAATGTGAACGGGCTAGTCGCCGTCTGGATCACTAATAAGCATAGCATCCATGACTTCCTTCTGTCACCAACGGGTGTCTTCGCTGCATGGGGCCTTGAGGTTGCTGCTGAATGGACTTGGCTTAAGATAACCACCTCGGGTGAGCCAGTAAATGCAGTTGAGTCGGCATGGCGAAAACCGTGGGAGAAGCTCATCATTGCGAAACGGGTCGGTGCCAAACGGCCTGATTCCCTCAAACCTAAAGTTCTGGTAGCTGTCCCAGACGTACACTCTAGAAAACCTAACCTTCGGGGTCTCTTTCAGGATATCCTGGGACGGGAACATCTTGGTTTAGAGATATTTGCTCGCAACTTGACTGCAGGGTGGTGGAGTTGGGGCAACGAAGTATTGCAGTTTCAGCAAGCAGAGCATTGGAGACGAACGGACGATATCTAGACATGGATGAATATATACCTGGGCGTGTATCCTGCTTTATTTTGCTTTCATCTCGCAATCATGCATCAATACCCCTGTGAGGGTTAGTTACAGTAATGTACAAATCCCCAATGCCAGCTAATCCTGGAGACGTCTCCTCAACCCTACTGGCTTGTCGTGGGATGACCTTCTCTATTGAGCGTCCCTTTACCATATTCGACTCGTCATAGTCATTACAGGTCTTGTTCTTCGCATACAGCCGCTTCAAGCTTCCTGCTTGGCCTTCTCAGCATTCTTTTCCTGATCCTTTATGATACTGTCCCATTTGGAATCCAAAGCGACATTGTTGGACCACTTGACCTCGCCGGACAGCATCTGCTTGGCAAGTTCGGCAAGTTGCGTTCTTTCCTTTGAGGGTGCCTCCTTGCTCTTCAGGGGAATTTCAAAGCGTTGTCGCTGAACTTGCTCCTCGTTGCGCTTCTCCATGACCTCCTCACGCATGTTCCACAGTTTGTTGTTCCATGGCTCCTTGTCCGCCGGCAAGTCGGGCCATTGGAATGGCTTTGCGAGCTCAACTGTCATGATCTTGAGGGGCTGCGGGCGGTACCATGAGCGCGAGTGTGAATTTCGCTGTGTGAGGGGCTGTGATTTGACGTATGATCGGACTTTGGTGACTTCGACATTGTAAAGATTCCATAGGTAGTCTCGAAGATCAAATTTTGTGAAGCGTAGCGGAACCTGGAAGCAGGCTTCGTTGGGCGGGAGATGCTCTTTTCTGAGCAAGGTGATGACATGGTTCGGCCTTGAGGAAGCAAAGGTTAGATCATTGACGGAAAGGATAAAGGGGCCTTTGAGATACTGACAGAAAGACCTGCTTCTGGCCCAGCCTGAAGCCGGGCAATTGGCGTGCCACCGTCTTTGCTACTTCAGCCATGGTTGTGGTTATGCTCGTTGAAGGTATCGCGACAAGTCGATCTGTGGTGGTGAAGAATTTCGGCGGCGTGACGTCTGATTGGCCTCAGCGGCGAAAGTGAACTTCCGGTGAGGGGGTGTATGCATTGATTCTCAGTGTGCGCACACACCCCCACCTTCTTGTTAGCATGATGCATAATATGCATTTCGAAGAACATGCTGCCTTCTTTCACAAAGAAAAAAGTAAATGACAACTTGAACATTGAAAATTGCGAAGCGAGTAAAGACCTATTTTCTTCCTGTTTCATCAACTGCTTGGCTGCTTTGTTCACCTTTGTCGAGTGTTTGCCAACACTCTGTGGGCCCTCATCAAGTTTGGCTGTCACAAGAAGATCACTGAGCACACAGCTACACTTGTGCATTTTGGGAGAACCGGAGAACACGGTGCATTGCGACACTACTTCAACAAGAAGAACTTCCACCAAAACTCCCATGAAGCCAAAGCTTTCGAAATGGCCGATTCACCTGCAAAGGGCTCACTGAGCCCACCTATCAACTATGTCACTCCTACCGAGTCCAAAGGTAAGGAGGTTCATGAAATAGCAGTAACTGCATCACCTTCTCCACCAACGTTTCGAGAGAAGAAGACGTCGCGACTATCCGAAGATTTCGAAATTTCTTTCGAATTGCAGCAACTAAGGGAACAAATGGAGGAAGAAAAAGCCCGCTACCCCGGTGCAAGTCGCTGGGCTCCAGACGAAGAGCGCCTGTTCGAGATTCTTTACCAGCGCGAGGACCTCCCGATACTGCCATCAACTTGGGTCTGGGATCTCAGGCAAGTACCTATATCTGATGTTCTATTCGATACTTCGGAGGAGTATCCTCCTATAATCTATGCTCATGGGAATGATTTTCCTGGTAAGTATCTCAGCCTTATCCTACCTACTTCGTCAGACACCTAACTATTTTACAGCAACCGTAGCTTTAGAGCGATTGATCAATTTGTCAGCCAAGGTTAAGGCGAACTTGGAGACGGGCTTACGCCAAAAGGTCCCCGGCCTCATATTGCGAGAATTGGGCCGGTACATGAGCTGGGCTGCCCAGGACGGCGACTATTGTAATCTGCGACTTATACCCAATATGATCACTGAGGTCATCGACACGACGATTCCACGAGATGAGATTACGGACTACATACAGAGTCGAATGAGAGATCTGGGACGGCTACAGAGAGAGTTTCTTCGGGAAGATAGGGATCCGGAGTTCTGGAAAGTAGTGCGGCCAAACATCTTGAGGTCGCCACGAATCAAGGTCGAACCACAAGATGACTCTCCAGTTTCAGGAAAAGGAAATCGACCAGGAAAGAGGAAGTTTACATCCCCACAATACAATTCTCACGTCAACCCCGATGAGTTGTCTATCGAGACACCAACACGGGGGCGTCCGAGAAAGGAGGACAGCCCTTCCAAGAGGCGTCGGTTGATATTGAGCCGTGCATCGGATGGGTTCGATGAACTGGCGTCGTTTCAACTTGAAGAAGAGGAATCAACAGCCCTGACCCCAAGGATCAAAGTAGAGGACGAGAGTGACCATGACTCTTCAAGCCCGTCATCACACTCACCATCACCTTCGTCGTCAAATCCGTCCCCGAAGCGTATGGTTTCGGAAGAGCCAACATATCGACGTCACCCGCCTGTCGTCTACGGACTGTTTATTCTCAACACAACTGTCCTGCTCCTGACTACCGATTCCTCTCTAGGAGAAGACTCCTACGTCAGCTTTCATGTTCAAGCCAATTTTGAAGATTCCCATCAGAGTGTCTGGAACGCTCTGACGATCGCTCTCGCTGTCTGTCTCGCCCGCGACGAGCTCATGACGAGGAAGTCGGACTTTGAAGAATTGCCCTTGATTGAGGAGAGCGACCCCGATGCTTAAACTGATATGTTTTGATGTCTTTCTAGTTCAATTAGTCGGCGAATGCCCCGGTCATGTTTGAGTTGATACCCTTTCTTTGTCATGTCGGTACGGAATTGTTACATATTGATTATAGTTGGTTCATTTTTTGAAGACTTCAGATAATAAGATGGAACGTGTTGGAGCACCTCGAGTGGCGATTATCCAAGTTTATACAACCAAGCTCGAAATAGAGTCTAACCCAGAGAGGCTCTATTCTCATTGCTCTCTATATCTATGACCGTATGTGTGCTGTCTGCATCGCATGATTCCCTATCTATTCCCAACGCCCGACAATAACAGCTATCCACTGTCCACACGTCTCTATCTGTACATACGTAGCCATGACAATCATCTACCAAGGATCCCATCCCTTTGTGTTATAAACAAGCAATAAAAAAATGGCGTTGCTCCACGAAAGCCTGTGGCCTGGCCAGGTGGGAGCGATAACCACAACGAAGAAGATGGGTAAAGAGGAATGGCCAGTAACACAAGTAGGGTAAAATAAAATAACAAGAAAAAAAAGGAGGTGGAGACGTTTCTTTTTTTACATTTTCTCGCGCTCGTAAGGCATCATGATTTCCAGCTGGCGAAGTAGTCGTTGGTACAAGAACAGCATGCAGCCGCTCTGGATAAAGGTCCAAACACCACGGGGCCCGACGCCCCGGAACCACCCGGCAATACCCTCGGCGCGGTAGATGACCTTGAGGCCGGTGAGGACGGACGAGGCCTCGAGGGCGACAGCGCCGGGCTTCGGCCGGTGCGTGCTGGGAGAGGAGGTGGAGATGTGACGGATCTGCGGGTTGGGGTCTTTCGGATGTCGGGACTCGCTGGGAGCGTTGACTTGGGTCTGGAGCCGCGTCTTGACGACGTCCAGGGGACAGGTGATTACGCCGGCGAGACCACCGGCGCTGGCACCGGTGAGCATCTCGAGAGGGACGCCGATATCGCGGCTCTGCTTGTACTTGCGAGCCCAGGTGGTGAACTGTTCCCAGAACATGAACTGCAGTGCTGAAAACGGCAGATCTCGGTAGAGGGTGGCTTTGTAGCCGTAGAAGAGGGCTGAGGCGCCTTCTGTCCGTACAATAGTTCGGGCAGCATCTATAGTTCCACGATAGTTGTAGCCAGAATGGAAATGAGGGTTGTTGTATCGGCCCTGAAGCTGCATTCGAGTTTTTAGAACTTCTGAGGGGACGTAGACGATGGATGAGGCGAGGTCTCCTAGAAATCCTATTGATGAATGGTTAGCATTTACAACATGATGGTTATGCCTTCAGAAAGACAATTCACCTGCTGAGAGATAGGCCAGGTGCTGTTGGAGGCCATGGTCGATCAAGAATCGTTTACTCCATTCGTAAGTGCCGAAGAAGAGGACTGTGCCAGGAAACGAGCCGCTCAACGCCGGTATCCAACCACCGTAAAGACCTCTCCGAATACCCTCCTGCCTCCAGATGGTATAGTACGACTGCCCGAGTGATGTATATTTTGGGGGAATGTGAGGATCGCCCTGTTGTCTCGTCTTGACGGTGTCGAGCGAGTGCATCAATAAATCGCCTGTTGACCCTCCAATGCCTCCCGCAATCATGGCCTGCCATTGAGCTCCTGTCAGCGGACTATCCGGTACCAAAACAACCTTCTCTTATTTTCGATCAAGTATTACATCCAACGTACATGAAAATAGGGCGGTCTCGCTTCGGCCTCAACATCGTCGTGGGTCATGTTCTTATCAATGGACAGTCCGGCACTATTACTTTCCCAGCGACGGCCCGTCTGACTGGCATGACGATCCTCCGGAAGGGGCGCGTATTCGCTAGACACTGTGGCAGTCGTCGTCGTCGTCGGTTCAGGAGCGAAGACGAGGTCTGAGTCCTGGAGACCTAGGGGCATTCTCCGGGCAGGATGACGGGATCGGCGCAGCGGGACAGCGGAGGTAAAGAGAATGACCGCTTCGGCGCTGCTGAGGGGGGGAAGGGGATGGAAAATAAAATGAGGAGAAGAGGCCCCGGAGGATGTCGCTAGGAACTCAGAGGAAAACACCGAGAGCTGGGGGACGGAGATGTCGGCGGTGGAGGAGAATTCGGTGTCGCGTGGCGGGCCGAGTCGGCGACATGTACTGGTAGGCAGGGAAAAATGTCGAGAAATTTGTTGGTGTTGGCGGCTTTGAGTTTGCGCCCGCCTTCCCAAGTTTCCCGTCCCTGTAGTGGGTTGGCGGGCAACTGTGGCTAGTGGCCAGTACATCCCTAGGTGCCCTTGTGCCTAACAACTGTCAGTGGATCCTCTCCGGCAGCAACCGGACCAGCTCATAGAAAAGTCATTAAGCCTTTCACTGAGACAATGCTTTAATAATTAAGAACGAAAGACATAATGAGCCAGCATGTGTTTAACAAATCATGAATTCTTTTCTAGCTCAAGTAATAAGTCCTTAGACAAATTTCATCATCATGAGTGCCCCATCTGGTATCCTGCAAATACAAACTCCCTCTGCTTTCCCCTTCTACTCCATATACTCGTACAAAACACGTCCCTCTCTCATCCTGAAAACTCACCCCGCTTCACCCTATCCGCCGCAGCAGGGTGCTCCCGCCAATTCAGCGACCCAAACTTTCTGAGGGGATATACAATGTGCGTCACTCTTCCCGTAAGAAGCTGCTTCGAAACAGGTCCGTACGTGTTGCTGTCCAGGCTCGATCCTGGCGGCCCGTCTCCCTCCACCCACACGTGGCCCTGCGGCACTCTCACGGTTGGCAGCGGATGCGGCGCCTTGGTCTGCACCACGTCATTCTCCAGCGCCACGACTCTCTTGATGGCAATCTTTTCTGGGTGTGTCGGGCTCCTGTATCCGACCGCCTCAAGTCAGTGTCTGTTGAGATAAAAACACATGAGAATCGTCAAGAAGAGTAAAACTCACCTTAGTGTCACAACCATTCCTCTCTCCAAGTTCTCATGAGGCGACCACTTCCAGTTGAAAATGACATCCCTCCGCAGCGTCGAGTCCTTCTCATCGTTGAGTGTTGGATACATGGAGTTGCCATCGACGACTGTCAACTCGGCAACATGAAGATTGACCATGGCAATGACGGGTATCCATGTCGCAAAACCAAACAGCTTCCAAGCCGTAAGCCTGACGATGCCAGGTTGCCCACTTCCCCTCAGCCGGCTCCATACTGAGCCGGAGGCCATGAGGTGTAGAATTGTCTTTGTTACCGCAACCAATCGTATGAAATGTCGTTGTACGGATATATTGCTTACGTATGAGTTGAGGCACACTGAGAACGAAGTGGAATTGAGCAGTTAAGGGCTTGGCATGGATGGCATTGCACGTCTAAGCTTTTCTCGGCTAGTCACGGAACCATTATCCAGTTCTCTCTCTGGTCGCATGCTTCTGTGCCTCAACAGGACACAAATGATCCGCTCAATCGTCTGAGCCTCATGCTTATCTCGACATCTTCCACTCCTTTCTGTGATTTTCGCACCTCACTCAAGGTCAGGTTCATCGGGAAGAGGAACTCAACAAAGGAGGGAAAATGATAAAATATCATCACAAGCCCACACGTACCCCCAAACGCAGACACATTCACTCCTTTGCCCCATCCCATTGCAGTACACATTGCCAAACATTGCATCGTAAAAAAGCCGTGTTAGACGCCACTTCCTACTTGAATGACTACATAAATGTCGAACTTTTGTGATGCAATTGATGTCTAGGAGACGGCCTCTCCCGTCTCCCACATCGCGTCTGATGACACCGTTTTTTGTCCGACGCCCCAATCTCATTGTAGAGGCGTATCCAGGGCTGCCCGGTTCAATTTGCCGATGCAGTTCTTGCCAGAAAATATTGAGCCAACGGTTTCTTAGATGGTCTCGGGAATGTTCTCATCACTGTCGCTCATACTCTCGTCACCGCTGACCTCGGCGTTCTCACGCTCGCGCTTCTCCATCAGAGCCTGAAGCTCGGCATCATCGCTCTCGGTAACAGCCTTGGGCTCCATCTTGACTGTCAAGCTGCCACCAGCAGCCTCGATGTTCTTCCTGATATCGACAATGGCCTCTTCCAAGCGGCTGATGCCCAGGTTCTTGTCCAGGCAGGTGTTGGTGAGGACGTACAGGGGAGGAGACACGAGTTTCACCTTGACTTGAGACTCGTCGGTGTTCTTGGCCTCGGCGGTGCGCAGTGCAGACTTGACGGCATCGATACCCTCGTAACCGAAGCAGGTCACTTCAATATCGGCACGAACCTTGGTCGGTTGGGGAGTGAGTCGCTTGCTGATGTAGAGCTTGAGCTCATCGGTTACGGGCTGGCTGGGGAAGGTGATGTCGTTCCAGACCTCGGGGTTACTGAGTGATATTAGCAAAAAATATTTCTGCTGGGTATGGCCTCAACAAACGTGATGGAGAGCTTGAAGGCATCAAGAGAGTGGCCATATCTTTTGTTGAGGGGCCATGCTATGCTCTCGTAAAGCGACTCGATGGGGACCTGGGTCTTCTCGGCGACGTGTCGCATGATTGAATGAACCATCTTGCTCTTGTTATATCGCTCTTCGCATTTCACAATATCCTCGGGGGAAACTCGTCGTTTCGACAAATCGATATATCCTGCACCGCGTGAGCTTTTCATGCCCAACTGACTCGGGCTTCGTCAGGCCTACCCTTCTCCTTGTCGACTCGGAGCACCACGACGACTTCATTTCGACCAACTCGAATGAGCTTCTGAATACTTCGGATACGTCGTCGCGAAAGTTCGGAAAGAAGAATCATGCCGTCGATGTTATCGTACTCGAGCAATTTGACGTAAGCACCCATCTCGGCGATCTAAAGCGGGTCAGAACCGGCGCATCTCAGAATTCGAGATTCCACTGACCTGCTTCACATTGACCATGACGAAGCTATCGATCTCCGGGTACTTCTCCTCGTAGAAACGGCAGTTTGTTAACGACATCTTGGCGGTATTGTCGGGAGAGGAGGTTCAGGTCGGGATTGGAGAGAAGGTGGGGTTTAAATCTCGAGACCCTTTGTTTCGCACACACAAATCGGGGCCTAAGAATTTCCGAGAAGTTGGTGAAAAAATTGGTTTCTTGGTATTTGCAGTATAAGCCCGTCACAGGTCGAATTTCCTCGTGGTCGGGTCGTAAGTCGTCTGTCGTTGTTTGCTCGGAGGGGAAGGTCACGGAAGAGGAGTCATAATTTTGACATTTTACGATAGCAATGGACGATGGTGGGGTGTGGCGGGGTGTGGCTGACTACCGGGCGGTAAGCCCTGGCAGAACATCCCAGCTCCCTGACAATAATGGAGATGGGAGCTATCACCACGTGACTAGGCAAGTAAACATTCGAAGCTTGACCTCCTCGATTCTTCAACGCGCATTCGGTCATGGCTCCTGGTAAGTTACAAATCATTATCTCGTTGTCCTAGTATATGTATGTACTGATTGATATCTAGCGACACAATACGAAGTATCCCCGCCTCCGGGCGACGCGGTTTCCTCCGTCGCGTTCGCGCCATCCTCACCAACCAAGCTCCTTGTCTCGTCATGGGACAAGAAGGTTTACTCTTACGATATTTCCGGTGGACAAGGCGCATCGAAACTCTTGGATACGTATGAGCATCGCGCACCTGTCTTAGACGTCTGTTTTGGTGCCGACGACAATGAGGCCTTCACTGCTGGCATGGACTGGGGTGTAAACAAGTGCGTGCCTCCCCCAAACAAACATATCATATGACGATACTGACAAGACGCTTCAGAATTGATTTAGAAACTGGAGAGAAAACTTTGCTCAGCAAACATGCTGCTCCAGTGCGTTGCGTGACGTATAGCAGGTCTCATTGTATGACCCCTTTCACCCTTGACGATTCTTGCCCAAGCTAACACATCTACAGCCATCCTCGTATCTGCCTCGTGGGACTGCAGTTTAAACATTCACAACCTCAAGGACCCTTCAAGCACACCAATTCGAGTCGCCTTGCCAGGAAAACCGCATGCGCTCGCTTCCAGCCCGACAAAGGTTGTAGTCGCAATGACTGGTCGCATCATCAACATCTACGATTTAAACACCATTGTTGAGCTTTTTGCCTCAGGGTCGACGGAGCTCAAGCCATGGCAGCAGCGAGAATCTTCTCTCCGATATTTGACAAGAGCCGTAGCTTGCATGCCGAACGATGCTGGCTACGCTACGAGCAGTATCGAGGGTCGAGTTGCCGTTGAATGGTTTGAGGATACCACTGAGTCTCAAGCTCGCAAGTATGCCTTCAAATGCCACCGCCAAGCAGCGACCGACGGAGATGGAGATATTGTTTATCCTGTGAACGCTCTCGCGTTCCATCCTATGCACGGTACCTTTGCTTCCGGCGGCGGTGATGGCACTGCTGCTCTGTGGGACGCAGAGGCCAAGCGAAGACTAAAACAGTATCAGAAGTTCCCGAACAGTGTCGCAGCTCTTGCTTTTTCTAGCGACGGAAAATATCTAGCCATCGGGGTATGCCCTGGCTTCGAGACTGGGCAAGAGGACTACAACGGCGCCGGTCAGACTGCCGTGCTGATTCGAGAACTTGGCGAGAATGAGGCAAAGGGCAAGGGTGCCAAGTAGGATATGGCGTATCTTAGACGGTGGACTCATCTGAATCGGCGTTATGCGGGTGATGGGATCTCGGTTTCTGTTAATGAAGATAGTTTTCTTAAGTTGAGGGGAGATTGTCACGAAATACCCCTTGAGTCAACGGGGTCTGAGGGATATCTTTGGTTTCACCCTTGTTTCCCTTCGCATTCCCGCAATAATTCGTTTCAATTGTCAAAAACATCTAGCCTTTTCAAATATTCCCTATATCTTCTCGCCCCTTGAGAAATAAGCACTGTTGTCCTCCGTGCCTAACGAAGGGCTCCGCGATCTTCCTCTAGGCGATTTGTTCGTGGTACTCTGCCAGGTGGCTTGCTTTGGCTGGTGATGTTCCAACTCGATATTCGATGCTTTCGCAACGATAGTAAGAGGTAGACCACGGGAAATGTCGACAGCATCAAATCCATCACGGCATTGATATTCGGGACTAGTTGTTGGCAGGAAGTTGGATGAACACACTTGTGTCGGTACTTTGTAATCCTTAATCCGGATCCCTTTGCGAATGGTGTATTTTCCCATTGTCTCGATATCTCGGGGTGCCCTTCGGGGAAGGGGTCTCAATTTATTCTCTGTCTGCACTGCTTGCGAAGCGTTTGAACCTTGAAGAGTGCTCTCGTTTCGAAAGCGGCAGTCTTGTTCAGTCTGTAGGGCATTAGGTGTGACCCGTGCGACATATTTCTTCCAGCGAGGCGACCCATTTGGTTGAAGATGCTCGACAATGAGAGAATCGTCTTCCACCGGACTGTTCGATTCCCTCCTCTTTATCGCTGAATTTGTAAAGCTTCGAGCTTTCGGGTCACTTTCAGCAACGATGCCGGGAGAGTTCAACGAGCTTTCAACGTCGCTCCCTCCTTCCTCGCATAGTTCGCTGTAATGTTTCGTCTCCGATACCCTATCTCAAGTCAGCTCTTATTGTTGTATCAAGTTGGATACACTCATACGCATTGACATCTGCGATTTCATCGTATACCGAGGAAATTAAAGCGGTGTCTTCAGCGTGAACCTGAAACTCTGGAGCCAGGCTACGTCTTGAGTAGATACTAGGAAAGCTCTCCTCCAAGTGTGTAAGTACAGGAACGCTCCTGGCTCGCTCGTACTGGTTGAATGATCCGCGTCGCTTCATATTATCGCAGGCGGTGCAAAAATCAGGACCTGGATTTGGGAGAGAAGTTCTACAGGCCAGGTACCTACAAAACCGATGAATGATCTCGGTAACTTCGATTCCAATCGTGCTTGGTGGTACTGAGCGGGTTCCTGCCTCGGTACGTGGGTAGTTTATCAGAATCCGTCTTCGGAAGGTGCAAGGCCGTGGAGATACCTGATCTTACCTGTCAACCAAGGCAGGTACGTTTCAGGGTGGGCGAAGTTTGTGTAGGTAGGTACCCATACAGAAGTTACTTCGTGAAGGAGGAACGTATGGTAATACTAGGGCACTTGCAAGCAGGCGGATCCTTTGGGAATGAACCTTTGTTCAATCCTTAGGTAGGTAGGTAATGGATCCAGCAAAATGCTGTGCGTTTTATTGCATTGAACGAGGAACCTTGCCTCAAAACAAGACTCCTTCAAGCGGTGTCGAAGACGGTTTTATGACATCTCGTAGGGTCATAGTATCGTAATTTGTCATGCCGCGTTACAAATAAAATACAGCCATGTCGAAAGCAGCAGGCCATGTCGAAAGCAGCAGTTGTCAGGTAAAAAAGAAATACGTTCATTTCTGAGCTATGGAAAAGATAACTCCGGTATGGAATTAGCTAACCCTATAGCCTTACTTCTCACTGGATATCTTCATCATTGGCCTCTTCCAAACATCCCGTTCGAGTCTTGCCATCGTGTGAATGGGAGTCCGCGTGGCAACCAGCGCCAGTAATGCGACTTAAAGCGGAGGCTCTACTCTCCACCCTTTGCTGCTGGAATGGGCTTCATAATGTTAGCAATAGGTCTACATAATCTCGCAGCGCTGATATAAGCTCACCTTGTTGTCAGGGACGTAATCAAAGTGGCCACCCATCTTCAGTAGCCACACGTCTTGGCCGCCGCTGGGTTGACCAGGACGAAACAGGAAGTTGTGAGGGAACCCAAGGTCAAATGCAACGGTGGCGTCAATCTCCTGAATGTCCTCTTCGGTCAACTCGAGAGTCAAGGCTTCAATGTTGCCCTTAATATGGTCCACCTTTCGACCGCCGACGATGGGAAAGACATAGGGAGCCTTGTGGATGACGTAGGCGAGAGCGACACTGGTTATGATGGTATCTTTGCGGGCAGCGATTTCTTCCAATACCCTGCTTGCTTTGATCTCGGCTTCGCTAGCCTCTGCCTTTCGTCCTTCCGACGCTTTGCGTTGCTCCTCGGTCTTGAACTTACCACCCCCGAGAGAACCCCAAGGGGCGAGACCCATCCCTTCAGCACGACACATGGGGATAATGTCACGCTCAAAATCGCGAGAGGCTGCGGACCAGCGGCCCTGATACACGGAAAACTGGCGAAGTCCATGATTTCTGGCATACTCATTTGCTTTGCTATAGGATGATCAGTAGGTGTCAATTATCAAACAGATGATCTCTTCTTACCTAACCACCCACGCAGGAGTGTCACTGATACCAAGATACAGAACCTTGCCCGAGAGGACGAGCTGGTTGAGTGACTGCATCAACTCGGGAATTGACGTACTGTAATCCCACCAGTGGACATAGAGCTAAGGCAGAATTAGCCTGTAGTCACGTTTTCAAACAGCCACTACAATTAGTTACCAGGTCGATATAATCGGTTTGCAGTTTCTTCAAGCTCTCGTTGACAGAAATGTGAAGACTTTTGGTGCCATTTCCCTGGTAGTTCGACATGATGTTGGTTGCACCAGGACCACTGCGAAAGTTGGTCGTATACTTGGTAGCAAGGACTTTTAATGTTAGATTTCTGCCATAAAAGGGCGATTTGGAATTGGATAATGACTCACCAATCTCATCACGAACGCCACGTTTCTTCATCCATTCACCAATCCATTTCTCGGACTCTTCGAATTGGTAGTTGTTCGAGGTGTCAATGAAGTTTCCTGATTGCGTCAGATGAATTTGCTGATATCTGAAAGTGATATCGAAACTAACCACCCTAGATAATGTTAGTTATGCATAGATAATTAGCGAGGGGGGATAAATTACCTGTTCATAGAAGAAGTCAAGCATCGAATCGGCCGTATTCTGGTCACACTCGCCCATGTGGGCTTTCCTGTCATTGTCGTCAGTGACAAATTCCAACGTCAAGGCAGTCATATGCTGATACTCACCAAGCATCACCAAAGTTCATGGCTCCAAGGCAGAGTGGACTGACTCGGACGGCTGCAGTGGGAGACAGCAATCGGTGACGAGCCAAAGGGCTCCTGGAAGGAGGCGCAAGGGGAAGGGCCATTGTTGCTAATATTGGTGCTACTGAGGTTCCAGCAATGATGATTAGTGAGTAAACGAGACAGATAATGGTGATTCTCAATAGGGGATCTGGGTGCCTAGGGAATTGGTTTGCTTGGAGACCTCTAGACAAGTCGAGGCACCGAAATGGAAGGTGCCGTTGGTCTTGACTACCCGACCCTACTTACCTAAGGGCTGCTAAGAGGGAAGGCTCAATTCATAAAACGAAGACGATTGTGCTGTGATTCACTGAGATGAGGAGACCACGAGTTGAAGCTACAACTACAGCTATTTATCATGAGGGGTCACTGTGAAGCTCTTGCATGGCATCTTCGCTGGCTGTCCGCTGGTTGGCCTAAGTCCGAACCATAAACGCCGACACAGAGCTTACACACATCCATTCAGGGCTGGTATGACGGGGTCTGGGAGGGGAGCTGGCAGCTCGGTTTCGCAAAGCGCCTATCATGATCCGCAGCCGGACAGTCGCAGCTCCCCGATAGAGTGCCCAGATGCGGAGTCAGACCTTAAATCCATCCCGATGACGACGGGAGTTACAAAGGAATCACTTCATTGTACTCGGCACAAGGTAAATATGAAGGGAATATGACCCCACCATCGATGACAAATGCATCTTGAAGCTTGTGCAAGCAGTTTTGATGAAGTTGATCGGCTTCCTCAATCAGCCCATTCGACTGCTTCGTCGAGGACATCGGGATCATGACGCTGGAGTTAACGGCATTAACCAAGCACCAAGGTAACTACCTACCCAACTACCCCAGATACAAAAATGGGAGCATGATGAAATCCACGCCAGTTCTCAGCTGCACTCCACCAACCAGATATTCTCCGCCACAGGAGGGACCGAGGTCAAAGAGAAGCAATTGCTATAAACACCCTAAACGTGGAACTACCTACACACCGTCCAGGGCGTAGCTGATAGTGGAGTAACATACCACGAATGCTCACTGAAATAGGATAGCCATGAAAACACCCATGGAAACAGTTAAAGAAGTAACAAAATTATTGATATCTCAATGTCCTTGTCGCGAGCAATAGACAAGATGTTAGTCAGACTAGTACGTAGTAACTGGGGTTGGTGAGATCTTTATTCGCACCTACCTTGACCACCGCAGCCCAAAATCTCACTGTCCCAACGGAACGGACCCCTCCGAGGTTTTCCCATCAGCTGACAACCCCAGAACCGCAAACGACTTTTACCCCAGCAAGACATTGAACGACAACCATCGCCCGAATTGCGGTGCTTAATATCGAAACTCTGCACCAAAGGAGTGGCATACTCAGTAGAGGCTCCATTGTCGACCATGGCTGCCTAGGATGGCGCCCGCAAGTCCTATCCCGTCAAGGGCTGCCCTTATTGCTCTTCGAGGCGTGCTCTTCACCACGTCATGTTCGGTCATCCTACTCGCCGAGGAACGCCGTCAGCGCCTAAAGATCGCTCGAGCAGCCTACGAAAATGCGAAAAAATTGCATACAGCTCGATCGAATCGCAATTGCATCGTCACCAGTAAACGTTTAAGCCGACGGGAGAACCAACCGGAAGAGCCTGGGGATTTTGCAACACCGACAAGCAACGAGGAACGACGAAATGGACAACCACTTGGGGATGCATCGAGCTCGGAAATAAATGAATCGTTGCCAGTTGGGAGTTCATCTTCACCGGATTCTGATGAATCGGGAGCGCCACGAAAGGGGTGGAGTGATTGGGATGCTACACGAAAGGAGCTTGCTCGGTTATCCAACTTCTCTCCGTTCGCACATAATGAACTCTTCAACCGCATATCAAAGGACAACGAGCCAATTGATCCAGAGCCAATTGATCCGAAACCTATCCAACGAGCCACCCCAATACGAGATATTGTCCCTGAAATGGAGCCAAGTTCGAGTGCAACCCCTCACTCAGAGATTTCGGATGTGACCGTTTCCGACATGGCTACTACAGAGGTGCCTCCAGATAGCTCCAGCTCGGATCAGAGCGTGCATACTGGCCCCTCGCCAGAAACTATCGTAAACCAAAAGGCCAATACCACAGCTCAGTCCTCAAGCAAGGAACCAGAAACGGCAACACTCGTCATCACCCCCGCAGAGGATTCTATCGAGGAAGAAATGACGGGCTCTCCAGAAGAGTGGCTGCTTGCGTTGGATCAAATCCTTGCCGACTTGGCAATTTCCGAGACCAACGAAGCCTTGACCGCAGAGCGACATGACTCAGCAATTCGATTGCTCAAGCATTTGATATCTTCCAACGTGTTAGAATCCAATTTGTGTCTTGCCAGAGGACTCAGGATCATCGAGTCTATAATCCGTTTGCAAGCGCACAGCAAGATGCCCGCGGTTCTCGACATGCTTTTTCCCGTCTGCGACGATGTGTGCCTTTTAGCTGTACCAGCTATGGATTCCCTATACGAGCTGCGTGATACAAAAGGCACGCATCAACTGATCCATCACCTAATTCATTCAGAGACCTGGAAGACACAAGAGACGCCCTTTAATCAACGCAACCCATGGATCAACCAAATGTTGGTGCACTACTGGAGGAAGACTCACAAGTTTGACGAAATCAGGGCCATATATGGTTTCTTGCAGGATGCCGGTCTCTATGATAAGGGATTGCTCTCTATCACTACCCAATACGCCATTAGACGTCGGATTGCCTTGATTGCTCTTGATGCGTGTGATGACGCAATGGCGAAGTTGGAAATGGGCCAACTTCGTCTTCTTAGGCCAAAAGCCGTAGAGGGGGATATCAAGCTCCGGGGAAGATTCGCTATCCGAGATGCGTCGTTAGGGTTATGGGATGCGGTTTGGCCCGAACTGGACACCCTGAAGGCCAAAGGCAAAGGGAGGGGCAAAACCGCGGACTATTACCAGGATATATGCTCATGGCTTACTATGATCTACTGCAAAGAGCACACGCCTATAGAGATCGATGCCTTTGTCCATGATATGATCAGCGTCTACGAGATGACCTTGAACTCAGCACTTGCATTCCTCGTCCTTGATCGACACGGGCGGAACCGCGACATTCAATCTTCAGTCAACTGGCTTCAATTCTGCCATAATAATGGGCTGGAGATGAACCAAATCTTTCTCAACGAAGTAGCAGTCAGATGCTGCAGGTATTGGGACTTTGGCAGAGCGGATGTGGTCAAGATATTGGAAGGGGTGAAGGCATTCAAACCTGACATTCATGACCCTCACGTCACCACGTATTCCGTCTATGGTGGTATGTATGAACTTCACAAGCCGTTGCCGACCGAGGACCGCCCGAGATGGGATAGTTTCCATTATGCGACCCAACTGCCAGAAAATGCGGGCGACTCAGCTGCTCTCTTCGAGCGCGCCGCTTTCAGGTGTATGAACTTGCTGGCTCAGAACAAGGACTGGGAACAAGTGTACGATTCTTTCAATGTGGCGCAGAAAAGGGGTATGGCTTTTTCCTCGCGTTGTCTCCGACTGGCTGTAGTCGCGAACCTCAGAATGGAAGGGCCACACTCGCACACAGCTATGGAGCTGATAGGCAAGGCACACGCCAACAATCACGACGTGAGCGAGGTCTTGGTTCCTCTTCAGGTGGCTCGGTTAGAGGCGGGAGACAACGTAGGTGGTGTGCTTCAAGCGGCTCTTGCCCATGGATCGCGCATTCACGACAGTGTCTACAATAAGGCGGTGCGCATCCTGATCCAGAAAGGCTTGCGAGACGGTGCAATTCGGGTATGTGAAGTGGCTGCGCAGCAAAACGGCAATGGCGAGTTGGCATACAATGAACACAACTTTTCCAACCTCGTTTACGCATACACGGGCCAGAAACGCTACAGCGAGCTTGAAGTGTTGCTCAAAAGCTTTATTGGAAAAATTCAGTGGTGGCAGGGCAGCAAGGCATGCAAGGAGTCTATCAAGCGAGCGATGAGGACTTTGGCTCAACGTGTAAACCTGGCGTCGCCCACAGAGGTGGAAATGCACGTCTCGGTTCTGAACAGTCTCAATGCCGCTTTTGAGCATGTCAAGAAGTTGCGCGCCACAGCCCGTGAGGATCGAGAGACGTTGTGCAAAGAAATCATTGGCGCTTTCAAGAAGGAGGATGCAGTTCAGGACGAGGATCCGGTCCAGGATAACTTAGAGCTTGACTCTTCAGAGGAAGCTGACGTGGTTGGAGATCGTATGCGCGATCTCAGAAAGACTGAAGGAAATTCAACATCAGACTCATGGAGCTAGCGACTGCCCTGCTCAGAATGTGTGCAAGGAGGCTCACGGCGGTAGGGGAGAGGCGACGCAGAGGTGTTACAAAACTGCAAAAATTCACACGGAGAGGGCTACAAGCAACAGATTTTTCATGCGGACAAAAGGTGTTCTTTCCCAGGTAGGGCTCGGTTTCAGAAACGGCTTGGAGATGTCGAAGACCACAAAAAGCAAAAGAAGCTACGGTAATGATGATTGGGGTTATAACGATGGCATTCATGTACGGCCGACATATTGTGTTCTAGGTATCTGCTAGATCAGGTATCTAGATCCCAGGCACCATTGCCTGTGTAATAATTGACCACACTTCAAAAGCTTGTGTATAAATAGAAAGAGTCCAAATACACACAACGGGCACAAGGAGGGGGAGGAATAGAATGAGCCAAAGTTGTGAAAATGCAATGACGAATCACGACGTGAATGGTTCCTAGTAACGTTGATGCCGATGGGAGCAGGCGGGGATGATGGGTTGGGTGACTGACCGGCATTGCCATCGTATTCGTTTCGAAAACGCTTGTAAAACTCGGCTGTGATACGTCCAAGATCAAAACGAATAAGATGGGACGTATCACATGCAGTCAAAGCAGTCTAGGAAAGTGGGAAGGCTTTGCAGGATCGGGCTAAGTGGAGGGAGAAAGGGCTCTGGCTTGAGAGCTTGAGCCATTGGAGCATGTCGGGGCCGACAGAGGGTGCATCCCAATAACCTGGAAGTCCAGGGACCCAATTGACAGGAACAAACCCCGAAACAGGCCTCATCCCTCAACCATCACAAGCCTCAGGTCATGGTTGCAACTGGAATGATTCAATTGGGTGGTGAAACTAAGAGACAACGCAGGAACCGTTTCCCGAAAACGAAGTGCCGGGGCGCACGAGACAACGAATACAGGCCGGAATGCGGCAGAAGAGGGACGGGATGGAGGGGCTGGGGTTATGAAAGCCGTACGATTTCGTATCTGATTGTCCCAACAGCTTCCTGGTTTCGCTTTCACATGCCAACCACAAACGAAGAGACCAGGGGCGAGCCAGAAATTCAATTGAAGAATGGGTTTCTGGGCTGCGAACAGACCAGACGCGAAAAGATCGGGATCCCTAAGCCCATTTGTCAGGGTCCATCGAACCACGCGGCGGCGGCCAGCGGGGGAACCAGGCGGTCAGGGACGGTACTTGTGGTGCCATTTCTAGGCCCTACGGTACCTAGGGTGCTCTCGAGTTGCAGCGCTTTACAGGGCTTCATCATGTTGAACCTCCACTGGAGCAATAGCGATTCTCAAGGTCATCTCTTTCGGCCCCTGCTCTTGAGGAAAAGGCCCGTGGAATCCATGACATGTTGCAAACCCAAGCCGCGAATCATAGACTACATAGTAAATGATTTCTTTATTCTCTGTTGTCGGGTTGGCCCGCTTCCATTGTCCAAGGATCAGCTGGCAAGATGAAGTGATGGAGATGTACCGTAGGTATCCATGAAAGAGGAAGAAAATAAGAGTACTTGTAAAATGAAGACGCATTCCGTGCAATTGAGTCGAGACTGCGACTGGAAATGGTAGGAAAACCACACTGGTGATGGCTGCAACAAAAAGAACAAGAGATTCATCGCAATTGGCTCTGATCTAGTCCCAAAAACCTCCCTCGATCTTCAGCGACGTTCTCGCCTCCGTCCATCATCTCCGCCTGGACAACCTGGAATTGCCCTGTATTTCGCCCGGAACGGCATTCCCCGACGGCCGATCTCTACTACGGTACCGTACCTGGACTACGGGACTAAAGGTACATGTGCAAAACTCCATATTGGCGACACCGCTCAACTTAAGATCAGGTCCTCCTTTATTATCCCACCTTCGTCCTCCCTCTCGCGGCCTCAATTGATTCCTTTTTCTTCTTCTCCTTCTTTTTGTCACGCTCTTTCTTTCTTTCTCCAAAGAAATATCATTTTGACAAGAATCCGATCGTCATAGGCTTGTCTCAAGCTCCCGCCCCTGATCTATACCCTCTCGTCCTCCCTCCCCCTGCCAAATTGCTGTTGAGACAGCCCCTCGCCCACCTCCCGCCTCGAATACCTCGTCCATCATGACTTCACCTCTCACCACGACCGAGTCCCAGACTCGTCGTCGCGATACCTACCACGAGGCCGATGTCGTCGTCGTCGGCGCTGGCGTCTTCGGCTGCGCAATCGCATATGCCCTCGCCAACCAAGGGCGCTCCGTCTTGCTCCTAGAGCGCTGGCTCAAGGAACCCGATCGTATCGTTGGCGAGCTGCTCCAGCCCGGCGGTATCGCTTCCCTCAAGAAGCTCGGCCTCGAACACTGCATGGACGGCATCGACGCCATCCCCTGCTACGGTTACAACGTCATGTACCACGGCGAATCTTCACTCATTCCCTATCCCAACCTGGACGAAAAAGACGAGGTCCCTCGCGCCTGGGGCGGCAACGCAAAGCTCGGCAACAAGAAGCAAGTTGGTCGTGGATTCCATCATGGTCGCTTCATCTCAGCGCTGCGCCGCTCATGCGAGGGCCATCAGAACATCACCCTTGTTGAGACTGAAGTCGTCAAGACGATACGGGGCGAGCACGAAGATCACATTCTCGGTGTCGAAAGCCGCACCACCAACAAGCAGTCAGGAGCCAAAGAGCCAGACTACTACTTTGGACAGCTGACCATTATTGCCGATGGTTACGACTCCAAATGGCGCAAGGACGTCTTGGGAACCAAGCCCCAGGTGAAATCCAAGTTCTATGCGCTGGAGCTCATCGACTGCAAGCTCCCCGATCCTGGATACGGCCATGTTATCATTGGCAACGCCTTCCCCGTTCTCCTCTACCAAATCGGCACCCACGAGACTCGTGCCCTCATCGACGTGCCCCAGAACCTCCCCGAGGCCTCAGCTGCCAATGGCGGTGTCCGTGGCTACATCACGAACCACGTCCTTCCTGCGCTACCAGAATCCATTCGCCCCTCCGCCGAGAAGGCGCTCGCCGACGGCAAGATTCCTCGCAGTATGCCCAACAGCTGGCTTCCTCCCAAACGCCAAGTCACCAACGGCATGATTCTCCTCGGCGATGCCATGAACATGCGCCATCCTCTTACTGGTGGCGGTATGACCGTCGCCTTCAACGACGTCGTACTTTTGGCCGATTTGCTGCACCCTGATCGCATTCCAGATCTCGCCAACCAGAAGGCTATCCACAAGGCCATGGACGAACTGTACGCTCGTCGCAAGTCTCTCACCGGCATCATCAACGTCCTCGCGCAGGCCTTGTACTCGCTCTTTGCTGCCAATGACCGTCAGCTGCGTGCCCTGCAGCTCGGCTGCTTCGATTATTTCCGCCGCGGCATCATTGACGGCCCTTGCGGTCTTCTTGGCGGCATCATCCACAAGCCCGCCGTCCTCTTCTACCACTTCTTCTCCGTTGCTTTCCTCGCCATCTGGCTCAACGCATGCAGCGTCATGGGCGGCAGCATCTTTGGCTTCCTCTGGGCCCCGCTGGCTCTCGTCGACGCACTCCTCATCCTGTGGAAAGCCTGCATCGTCTTTCTCCCCATCATGTGGCGTGAGACTTTCTGGTGATGCAGAAATGCCATCACCAGCTCAGTCACATGAGAGAGAAACGAAAAAAAAAAGGAAGAAAAAAGAAGAAGAAAAAAGAAAGAGAAAGAGAAAGAAAATAAGCAATGTTGCGACGGGAGAGATTATGCGTGAAAAGCAAATAATCAAAGCAAAAACATGACAATGAATGGCGTGAGCTGCGGCGTTTGGGAGGGGATCATTGGTTTTGGCTTGCTGCATTTGATCGAAGAAGACCAAAGACTTGGAACTGTGAAGATTCCATTTGTGCCTCTTCCCTCAAAAGGGAAGAGGCAGCTTGTGTTTTCAACTACCTACCGTACATATACACCTTTTGAGTAGATTCATGTGTTAAATGCCAGGCTTTGGTGACACCAACACACCGGAGGGGAGAGGGGAACTTCCCATTTAGAGCGTTCATGTTTCTGTTCCCAACTCTTCGAACGTTATTTAGTATTTAGATAAGAGGATATTCTCGATATATTATAATCATAATGCCAAGAGCATTTATCTCACAACTTATTGCATCATTCGTCAAATATGGAATAGAGCGCACGCGATATACACTTCACGCCTGTCGTTCAAAGGATCTCGGATTCATTTGTTATTTCTCTATTTCATGCGTGGACCATTCCAAGTCCAATCCTATCGATGGCTAATATCTCGTCTTCAAGTCAATCGTCGTCGATACACTCCCATCATCCAACTGGCACGGAGCACAGCCAGGCCAATAGCCATCTTGATGCTGTCCTGGATGACGTTGAGCTTGCTTCCGCCAACCTCGTGCCACTCGATAGGAACCTCGGCAACCTTGATGCCAGGGCTCGTGCCAATAACACTGCCGTCATGACCAAGGATCGGGGTGGCCGGGGCAGACTCGGCCAGCATGAGCATTTCAATGTCGAAGATCCAGCCCTCGGTGTGCATGTAAGGAACAATGTGTGGGAGTGAGGCACGGGAGAACAGCTTGAAGCCGCATTGGGTATCCCGGATGCGTGATGTAGCGGGAGGAGTGAGGATCATGAGAACGAGATGAAACGATCGCATGAGAAAGTTTCGCAGGGCCGAGCGCTTGGGGAGAGGTTAGTTTCAAAGCACCGCAATGGCTGGTGACGGGAGCTTACCTTGACTACGGCCTCGCTGCCGACAAGATGGGCACGACTGCCAATGGCAACACCGCGATGAGAACCATCAACAACTTCCTCGCACCCTTCAATGAGTTTCCCAAGATCGCTAAATCGAGACGCGCCGTCCGCATCCGCAAACAAGATGTATTCGCCTCGAACGTGACGGAATCCGTGAGTAACGCCACCACCCTTACCCCGGTTCTTCTCTAACGTTACCACCCGGAGGATATCGTGGAGATCGTTTTCCTGCGCAAATTTGAGAACGACGTCGACTGTCTTGTCACGGCTTCCATCATTGACCAGAATGATTTCGTATCCGCTCAGATCCTCCTTGGGCGCATTGCGCATATGTCTCTTCGAATGAGGGCTTGCTGGGGCCTTGGCGTGCGTAGATCGACCAAAGTGCTCATCCAGATAGGCCACAGCCTCCTCAAGTGTAGGAATAACGCGGTCTTCCTCGTTGTAGGCGGGGAAGACTACGCTCACGCGCACCTCAGCGGCGTCAATAGCACCAGCATCAGGCGTGGGGAAAGCTTCGTCGGGATGCACTCGCTCTTCGCTGAGGCGTCGCTCTGCCAGCCAGCGGTCGTACCAGCAGGGAAGGGGAAGGGGCTGTGTTCGTCCAGTGGTGGGATGGCTGGTGATGTACGTCTTCTCGGAGGGTAGGACAGGGCGGGGTTTGGGAGCGACGAGGTGAAGGAGGACGAAGAGCTGGAACCGGCCAGGTTAGCAACGAAGGGGACGAGCGGGAGACTTGGGAGAGAGGCTACTTACGGAGAGGAAGGCAAAGAGAACGAGAGCGATGAAGATGACGAGAAGAATGTGCACGGGAGTGGCTTGGATCCAGGCCCAGAGCGGGCGCAGGAACATGGCAGGCAATTCGAGAAGCGAAGCAGCGGCCATGATGCAGGCGACTCTGCTGCCGCAGAAGGAGCCGCAGGAGCGAGAAGCCGAGAGGGAACGACGAATGCAGAGGCTACAGTTGAACGGCGCGCATGGATGAAGGAGAGTGAGGAACAGAAAAAATGAATACGAGAAGGGAAATGAAATGAAAAAAAAAGCCGTTGAGGTGGAAGGTGTTGGTACTACCTTACCTGGAATTGCGCAGGTGTACGGAGTAGAGGTACGTAACCTTCCTCAGGAATTCGGGTCGATCCGAGACGTGGTGTCACAGATGCGCAACGCACCTGCAGCTACGTAATTGAGGCCACGGAGTCCCTTTTCCCAGGTTCCTTATTTATGTACAAGGTGCCCTGAGCTAAGAAATAAATGCTTACGCCCTCGACCCCTGGACCCTGGGGTAACTGGCCAATAAATTTACTGCGCCCCGTATCCAATGATGAAGCTTCAGCACGAACCCCGGGATATCTTTAGCTCTGCTGTAAGCAAGACATTTAAGCCAATTACGTGATGTTGGGCGGGCAGCCGACGACGGGACGGGATAGTGGGGGCGGGGGAAACCCGAATTGCTCGAATTTATCCTACCCTACAAGTATAAGACTGGAATGGCCAAGAACTCGGACGGTTTTGGATACAAGGCATCCTGATGACATGCCTTGTAGTCAAACAGGGCGAGCCCTTTTTAATTAAGTAGAATTTTGTGCTTATATCTTAATCTGATTCCAATACTGGAATATACATTTCGAGGCTGTTATGTGTCAAATCTCTCCACTCACGCCTGATACCAGCAGGATTCAGACGAGGCCTTTTCTTCACTCACTGCCAACGATTCAGACGTTTTGTAAACCAAATTCCATTTTTACAAACCACCTAGGGTGGTATGTATCATCTATATATCGCTGCAATATCAAATAAATCATTCAATCGCTGACCCGTGTATAAACCCAATCACATATCCCATCCCTCATAATAACCAAATCCTCCTTTTTTATTTTTTCAATAATTCGTCTAAACTCCTCCCAGCAACCAGTCTATGCGTCTCATGACCAGCAGTCGAGCGCAATACCGGTTGCCAATGCCATTATATCCTCCCCCGCCGTCATTCCCGCCAGCGCCGTGAACCGCTTCGCTACCTCTTCGTATTCTTCCTCAAGAGCTTGGCGCCCGCCTTCTTCCATGAACTTGACCTTCGCGAGGGCGTTGGAGGCGATGCCGGCTCCGGGAACCTGTTGACCACATGCTCGGGCGTGAGGGGAGAAGGTGCTGCATCGCGTCCAACTCGCTTGAGAGGTCCAAAGTCGAGGAGTCCCACGCTGGGGTCAATGATTTCCTTTTCTTGGTATCTTGTTCGGGATGCTCGGCGCTGCTCTTTCCTGTTGTCCGTGTCCACCAGGCTGCTTCGGATGGAGCCCTTGTCAAATTGGAAGTCGAAATCAAGATAGTTTGCGTGAGCGGCATCTAGACTGTGATTCCCCGAAGATGAACGTCGTCCCGATGACGAGTATTGCTGTGATGATCTTTGCGGTGTCACGGGGCCTGATGAGTGATGCTTGGTAGATGTGGGAGTAAGTGTAGGGAGGGACGAGACAGACCCTTGTCGGGAATGTCGCTCCATGAAACTAGAATATCCGCCACTGTGGTTGCGGGAATGAGAACGAGTGTAAGTAGGAGACGCTCCTGGAGTAGGTGAGATGCTGATTCTGTTGTCAACAATAGGTGGCTTGGGCGTTGTCTTGGTCGGCGTTTGCGTCTGCGTGGGGGTGAGAGGGACCGTAGGCATGTTCCTCTGGTCTCGGGATCGGCGTCGTTGGGAAATGGGCGTGCTGGCGAGTTGGGCGACTTGAGCGAGGGCGATACGGTCTACAGAGACCTCGGACGGACTTCGAGCGCTCGGGTGCAAGTGGTGAGGGTGTCCCACAGCCGTGTGCGGACGAGGAACGCTGGGGGGTTCGGGTTCGCGAACCAAGCGGATCGACTTGTTCGTCAAGTCCAGCGAGTCCCTCTTACTTCTGTTCTTGCTCTTGCTCTTGCTCTCAGTCCCTGAAAATATGGAAGAACACAAAAACGATATTAGACTCTTTCTTCAACACTCTCTTAAAAGAAGTTCATGTCTGCCGGTGGTTGCTCCGTCCTGAACGAACCTTTGCTCGAGGAGGTGCTGAGGTTTGGCGTGTGGTACGGACTGCGGTCCACCTCCTTGCCCTTGTGCGAGACAGACTGCGCCGATGAACCCGCCGACGTGCTCGTCACGCTGCCCGTGTAAGTGCCCGTGGAGAGGCTGCTCTCGACCCGGGGCATACCGGTGAGGCCTGCATGGTACTCGTGGGAGTGCATGGCACGTCGCTCACGGTTGGCCTCGCGGACGCGGGCATGGTCAGCCTTGCGACTGCCCGAGGGCGAGCTCGCAATGGCATCACTGGCAGCGTGGACGGGCACGTGGTGGTACGGCGCCGGCTTTGGCTTGGACGATTCCTTTTTGCTGGGGTCCGTCGACTTGGAGCTGTGCTGCTCCTTGTCCTGGTGACGAGAGCGCCGCAGTCGAGAGATGATGGACATGATTGAAGCTGAGCGAGGTGTGATTCGTTGGCGGTTTGTTTCCAAAGTGTTTTGCACAGGGGCAGAGCGAATGAAGATGAATAGAGAGTGTATGTATGTGTGTATTGATGGGAAGAGAGTCCAAGGTGGTCTTGGGATGAGAGGTGGATTTGGTTGTTTCAATTCAAGCGGGCTTGAAAGTTGAAGTGTAAAGCGATGAAGTGTGCAAGGATCAGATAGGGCCACTTGATGAGATGAGAGTGAATATATGTGCTGCTCTTGTAGTACAGAGCAAGCAGAGAGGATGGTGTTGAGGAATGTGGATGTTTTATGAGTTGTGTTCTCAAGTGCGAGATGGGGGTGGTAAAGAGGTTGTAATTGTCTGGCTGAAAGAAGGGAATGATGCAACTGAGGGGATCCAGATGGGAATATATACACTTGTATGCACTTGCAAATGGAATGCGGCCTGGAAGGGAAGGTGCTTCAAGAGAAAGCGTGGTACTGGTACTGACAGACTCAACTCGTGTAAGTGAGGTGGATCGCAAAGTACGATGTCCTCCTAACGGCGCTTTGGGTGGCCTGGCGGAGTGGCACTTGACTGGGCTCGATCTGACTCGGTCTCGGTTCCTGGTTTCTTTCTTGTTGTACTACGGAGCACTAAAAGAAGCCTTGCTAGGAATTAGTGGACAAACTTTGTATTGTTAGACGCCACCGACATCAAAGACGGTGTAGTTTGTGTGAGATGAACGAGAGAGTGAGTACGGGATCGAGCAGCAACAGGTTTTTTGGAAGGATACAGAGAAAAAGGAGGAGAGAGAAGAGAAAAAATGGCGAGATGCAAAACACACGACAAACATTGGACGAGACACGGTCATGCAAGGGCTTTTAAGGGCTACTTCTCTTTCTCCTCCAATGCAGACGCTACGCAGACGACGATTGGCGCAGATGGGTTGGAGAAGACTGCAGCTAAGGAGGTGCAGGTGGGCAGGTTGGCAGGCAAGCCGGGAAAACAGGGTAGCAGGGCCAGCTCACCAACGCCTACTGGCTGCTGGCTGCTGCTAGCCTGGGAATAAAAAAACACTGCCCTAGCAGGGGGGGACCCTATTGTCAAACGCGCCAGAAGGGCAAGGTCCCGCTACCCTTTGGGGGGCCCTTGGAGGTCCTCTGGGGGGGAGGAGAAGCTCGTGTGTTGTTCTGGCGTCTAACTTGGGGCATCGGAAGATACGAATAGGCGCAGTAGCACGCAGCACGCAGCACGCAGCAGCTAGGCCTGAGGGAGGGGGCCGGGAAGACGCCCCGATGCAGGGCGACGAGGTCCGAGTTTCCCGCCCCAGCCTCTTTTGCTTCTTGTGTCCTTTGTTTGGGGCGTTTTCACCGGCCGCTCACTGACGGAAGAACTGCAGAATCGCAGAACCGCAGAACCGCAGAACCGCATACGGCTGGAATAACAGCCTCCTCCTTTGCTTGAAGGCTGAAAGGGGGGCGGGGCTGTGTCCTCAAACCTCAAACACAACCGCATCCATACCTTGCCAGCTTGCCAGGTGGGCTTCGTGTCCAGCTCCACCACCATCACCACTTCCACTCCCTGTGGCTCTCAATGTTTTTCCAAGTAACAAAGTGGCATCATCATCCCTTTTCCTCGCCCTGAATCTAAGCCTGGGAGAGGCTGGTCCCAGCCTTTCCAATCCTGTTGTGGAGGATGTGCGATGCTCCACCGCTCTTCACGCCATCGACATCAACGGTGGCCAGGTCTCGATCTCCCAGCTGCTCGGATTCATGTGGCTTTCCTCCTTTGCCGGCTTCCTTTTCCAGCGTGCGGTCCCGGCGGGGAACCCTGGTTCGGGACCTTCTTAGGCTGGATAGAGGGTCTTCAGCTTTCTTTGATGTCCCTGTGATGCCTCAGTGTTTGCGCAGAGAGCTAAACAAGGCTACCCAAGGACCCATGTTGCTACTCCTCACATGTGCTTGCATGCTAGCCCAGTTGATAACCATGGTGGAAGATGTAGTGCACTGTCACGATAGCTGACCACCACGCCAAGCGACTGCGTTGGAGTAAGTATTACCTGCGGCCCTGGTAACCTGGCAGTCAACCCCTCCCCCTCGTTTGGTGTTCTGATCGACAATGCGTTCATCACCTGCGTGCTTATGTCGCGCTATCCTGCGGGACCGTGTTTTGGTGGTGTTGTGTCAAGATCGGCCGTCTGCCGCTTGACCCGACTTACATGCTGGGCCAACACCAACACGTACAGATTACCTGCTCCTTTGGGCCTCCTCGAAGCCTCGGGACAATGGGGATCTTGACATTGACACCTGAACCGTGCCCTGGACCGGGATGTTTGGTGTTTGACCAGAGCTCCCCCCGGATACGTCGGTGGTGACGCTTGAAGGGCACAGACATGGATTGAATCATGGGAGATGGCAATTGTGTCATTTCTTCCTTCTTTGTCTGATCAAAGCTGACATGTTGACGACATTTCCATCTATTGATTGATTGCCACCACAACGGCTGAATGGCAATGATAACAATCCTCATACACGTCACCAGAAAAAGGCAACATCACGTCGTGGCGCCAGGCCTTGCCCGCCGAGGACGATCAGCACTCTTTACGATAGAAGGCTGCACTACGACGCTGGAGTCTCACCCATTCAGATTTCGGGTCTTGGCCTCGTGGTGATGAGTAGACACCACCGTCTCAATTCACTTTTTTTTTCTCTTGTCGCTTTTAAGCTTTCGAACGGTTGTGCCTCGTGGTTCATCAACTTGTCCAGGTCCAGGCCCCCTGCTGATCTGCATCAGGGATGGTTCCGTTCAAGCCACAGCGCACCAAGACCAACTACGGGAGACATGGGGGGGCTTTTGCCTTTGCATGCCATCGTTTCATCCATCATCCATTGTTTGGTATATGTTTTGAAACGAGGGTCTGCATGAATCAAACCCCGAATCCATGCGAGGTCCCTGATCGCCACCAAGCTGCCATGGAATTCCTTCACATGCTGGACGTTTCCTTGCACCTCTGCATCAGCGCCCATCGGAAGGCTGTCTGGGAGTGAGTTCGGGTACCTGAGTTTGATCTGCTTAACACCAAGGTAGTTAGTCCACGGTACCGCTAAGTTAATTCCCTAGAACCTGATCCATCCTGCTGTCTTGGAGGCAGGGCCAGACTCCTCTCCACTCGTTCCGTCTGCTCCGTAGAATGACTCTTGCTCCGGGCGCTCCATCGACGCTAGAATCTCGAGAAATCCTCGAAGCCTTCCTATAACAGTTAGAACCATGACCGTCCGCTAAGCTGAGCGCCTGGCCTAGAACAACGCAGAACTCTCAACGGCCTGAGCCCCGAAAACCCTCTTGCCAATTCAGGGACCTTTGGATGCTTGGAGACCAAACGCTTTTCTTCTAGATGCAAAGCCACAAGAGCGAGAAATAGGGACAATTTGGAATACCCTGGCGCCTCGTTCCCTTCTTGGGTTGTCTCCGCCCTGTTTTTGAATCTATTGATCCGACGAACCGGATAGTGGCTGCTATTAGCCTAGAGATGAGGCTAGCATTGTTCACACCTGGATGACCGCAACGACGGCAACACTGCTACGCTATATTTGCAGCGGGATGATACATTCAATTTTCTTCCGCATACTTCTGCCCCCCTATGAAGTCACTTTGATCTACCACAAGATAAAATTAAGGCTCCGTATAGAGTTCTTGTGTCGCCTTGTCCCTAAGACAAATAGCTTTGTTGGAGTGTAGTACCGCGAGCCAAGGGAACCTCCCCATAAGAGAGTGAAACGATGATGTCTCCGGCGTGATACGACAAGACTAAAAGTGCCGACCAGCTCATGGCTCGGTGGGTTACCCAATGTCGATGATGCCTTAACTTGACCTCCCAACACCGCCTTGCTGTTTGGTGGCCGGGCTGTTCATGTGCTTTGATCGTCGTTGCTTGTAGAGATATAACTACTCACTCACCGCAACTGTTAGCCAGTGTTTGGTGCCACAATCTGTTAGTCTTGGGCACTCGAGGACTACAGCGAGTGATGCGTCATACGTTGAGTTGAATGACATGTGCCTGGGCGGTGGAAGCCGTTTTTACTGTCTCTCGGGCAGAGGCGATTTCCTGCATGTCGGCAAATGATAACATCTAGCATTAACCCATTGCGTAGGTTTATGCTGCTATGGTGATGCTACTGAGGATGATAGAAACGGGATGTTTGTTTGGGACGCCTGTCTACAAGCACGTATTGTGAGGTTGGTAGCTTTATGTTGGTGGAACAATTAAAGTGACGCATCACATATCCCAACACACCAAAGTAAATGGTTTTGTGAGAGAGGAATGTAGACGCGCTGTCGAGCTGAACGCAAGCTCACCCGAGACATTGTTCTAAGCCTCACATGACGTTGTTGGACGGCCTCGTTCACATCCTGAATTAAACCATGTGTGGGGCATTCGGGAGTGACGAAATATCGTGGCAAGGGATGAATGAAAGACTGGACGGAAGGGATCCCGAGTCCAAACAAACATTCTGTCTACTTGTCAGGAAATACCAACAATCAATAGTGAAAATGATAAAGAGGTCGGTTTGTTGAGGTTGCGAGGACGACAGAGAGAGATGCCCAACTTCAATATGATACCCGATTGCATCACACCGAGACTAAACATCAACACAACGTGCAGCACAGCGAATGAGAGCCTGGCCAGGGACTCGGCGGCAAAGGTCTCTCTATCTTCAGCGTCATCCAGATCGGGTCAAAGGGGTACGACACCAGCCACACACCACTTTGCACTTTTTTTTTCTTGACAGCGGATGATGTGGCCGGAGCTCGATCACGTGCGCATGACGTGCCGAGAAACACCTCTGATTGGACGATAAGCAGCACCAGCCACATCCCCCATCGCGTGGCTTTCAAGGAAGGGGGCCGAAAAATGGAATGGACCGCTGCCCACCCCGATTTTCCCCCCAAGCCCCCCCGAAGGCCCCAATCCCAACACCATCTGGCAGCCTGGTCACGCGCATTGCCCACCTTCATCTACAATCCTCGACAGCCTCAAAGTCCTCACTTATCCGAGCCCAGCTCGCTCGCCCGCTTTCATCTCCACTCGGCCGCACGCCCTCCCCGCCGTTGGCTTCTGCTGTCTTTGTCGCCGTCGCCGTCGCCGTAGCCATCGTTTCGCGCCTCACAGCTCGCTGCTGTCATTCATCTGCTTGTCCCCGTCGCCACACATCCCTCGTCGTCTGTCGACTCGTCCCCCGTGCTACCTTGAGCCCCCCCCCCCCTCCCGATTCCGCGCCGGTCGCCCTTTCTCGTCTTGGGATTGCATGGCGCATTAATCAGCCTCTGCTCGACACGCTACCTGACACGTCGGGTCGTTGCGCAGCGTCTCCTACACCCCTCACCGAAACCCGAGCTTCGCCGCGCCGTCGTCCGCGCGCACCCCGAACAACCGTGGCGCTTACGATCTTGAGTCACAACGAACCCTCAGAACTGTCCCTACAGCAACATCTCGACCTTGCACCGGACCTGGCTGCGTATACGAACCTCGCCGCCGAGGGGGACCCCGAGTCTTCGATGATGGCACAACCCGTGCCTCATCAGCCCACCGACAAGAAGCGCGTCAAGGTCTACGAGCTGCGCAACAATGACTGGTTCGACCGAGGCACCGGCTTCTGCACTGCGTCTTTCGCGACGGTATGTCATAACCGCGACTTTCACTTCAAGAATGCTCCTTTGCGATCGAACCATGTCGCTGACTTGATATTTCAACACACAGACCGACGACGGGCGGAAGGACCCTCGTGTCATAGTCGAATCCGAAGACCAACCTGAACGTCTGCTATTGGAGACTAAGATCCAGAGGGAAGATGGGTTCCAAAAGCAGCAAGGCATGTCGCGACGTCGCGTATTATACCAATGTCATATCTAATCGTATGCTCCAGAAACCCTCATCGTGTGGCAAGAACCCGGAAGTGGCGTGGATATGGCCCTCAGTTTTCAAGAGCCTGAGGGTTGTTCCATGATATGGTTCGTCATCTTCAAGCCTGTCGTATTTTGAGCTTCTCTCTAATTTATGTGCAGGCGCTTCGTGAACAGTGTCCAGACTTCCTTCCATAACAATCTTGCGGGTGCAGGTACGTGTCATTGAACGCCGAATGAACCTTGCCCTAACACCTCGCAGATGATCTATCTTCCGATGACCTCGCTATCGAAGTTCCTGCTAGCATCACCCTTCCTCCCGCAGAGCTCGGAAATCTTGCCGATATCGAGGCCAACATGCGAGTGATGAGTTCGACAGCTAACGGTCGTGATGGCCTTGCTAAAGCTATCATGAATGAGGACTACATCGGTCGCCTCATCCCCTTGGTTGAGATGGCCGAGGACCTCGAAAGCTTACAAGACCTGCACCGGCTATGTAATATCATGAAAACTATTATCCTTCTCAATGACACATCGATCATCGAACATGCGGTATCAGACGAATGCGTATTGGGAGTCGTCGGTGCCCTCGAATACGACCCCGATTTCCCGAGCCACAAGGCCAACCACCGGCACTGGCTGGGCAACCAAGGTCGATACAAGGAGGTAGTGCCGATCGAAGATGAGCAGACGCGGAGGAAAATTCACCAAACGTACCGTCTTCAGTACCTCAAGGACGTTGTGCTGGCCAGAATCCTCGACGACCCGACCTTTTCCGTCCTCAACTCACTCATTTTCTTCAACCAAGTTGACATTGTTCAGCATCTGCAAGCAAACGCAGCGTTTCTCAACGATCTTTTTGGAATTTTTACTTCGCCTGTCCCCGACCAGAAGAAGAAGAAGGAAGCGGTTTTGTTCATCCAGCAGTGCTGCGCAATTGCTAAGAATATCCAGCCACCTGCTCGACAGACTTTGTACAACAACTTCATTGCCCATGGGCTTCTTCAGGTCATTCATTTTGGGTTACGACATGGAGATGTCGGTGTTAGAGTCGGAGCCACTGACATCTTGATATCCATCATCGACCACGACCCCCAAATGATTCGTCAGACGATTTACAGGCAAATGCACGAGAACCAGTCGCCATTGACCGACTCCCTGATCGACCTTCTTCTGGTTGAGGTTGATCTTGGTGTCAAGTCACAGATCTCTGAAGCCCTCAAGGTTCTATTGGATCCAGGCACACCGCAAGAGGCCTTTGTCAAGGCCAACGGTGACTTTACGAACCGTCCTCGTCCGGCACCCGTGGATCCTCAGCAAGACGTTTTCCTGACACGGTTTTACGAGCGATCTGCTCCCAGGCTGTTCAGGCCGCTGCTTGATCTAGAGAAGCGAACGGATGTGAAGTTTACAGCACAGCAAGCCTCGATGTTTACGTACCTGATTGAGCTTCTTTGTTTCTTCGTCCGGCAGCATAGTCTGCGCTGCAAGTTTTTCGTCATGACAAATAATGTTGCGGCTAGAGTTCTTCAACTTCTTGCATGCCCCGAGAAGTACTTGCGCTTAGGTATGTTTCGTTTTGGAAGTCTTCCAATCACTTCACTCGCTGACCAGGCACAGTGTCCATTCGATTCTTCAGATCTTTGATTGCACTCCAAGATGACTTCTACACCAAGCATCTAACTGAGAAGCAGATTATGGGCCCACTCTTGGATGTTCTGGAACAGACGATGCCTCGAGATAATCTCCTAAGTTCTGCATCGTTGGAGTTCTTCGAGAACATCAAGAAGGAAAGCATGAAGGAACTAATCAAGCACCTTGTGGGCAACTATAGAGACCGACTAGAGAGGCTCAGTTACATGCCTACGTTCCGGGACATCCTCGCTAGATTCGACCAGACCCAGGGATACGCAGCAGGCATGGAGTATTTCTTGGAACCTGAGGAGGAGCTTGGCCGCAGACCGCCTGCTGGTCAGCGGCTGATGGAGCAGATTACTGTCGAACCGGAACAAGAGGATTACTGGGCTACTTCGGACCCTGAGGATGAGGATGACCAAGCAAAGGAAGCTGAAAAGGCTCCCTCGACGAATGGCTCTATTACCTCAAAGCCTCTGGTCGACTATGCGTCAGATGATGAGGTTGACGAGAATCTTGATCCCGCACAATCCGACGGAACACCTGATATCCAGTCTCCTACGAGCGATGCATCACTTGGCGCAATGCCACCTCTCGAACGAGTATCAGAGAAGCGCCGTCGTGAGGAAGACGAAGATGAGGATGTCCTGGGTAACATGGTGAACAACAAGCGCCGCAACAGCAGTAGTTCAGCTGGATCTGCATCCCCTGCTCCTCACGGCACCCTGCGAAGACGCAAGAGCTTTAACGCAGGGTCAAATGGTCCCAAGAAGATTGCCATCAGCCTCACCCAAACCATCCGAACGGGTGGTTCTGGATCCGAGGAGGACTCGTGATCACAACCACCACACTTGTTTCGGCGATGGCGTAAGGGATAATGGATGCTTGTTTTATGTTGGTTATCATTCCAGGTAACGAAGCCAAGGGTCACGGTCTGATGACGCTTTTTACCCGGACGGACTTGATTGGCAAGGAAGGCATGGACGGACCGTGGGAGGGTTGGCGTTGCGTTTGATTCGTTATATGATATGTGTCGACGGTCTTTCCGTTGCTCGCTTCCCTGGGCCATCTTTCACCCCGGCGAGCTGACGGACGGCCAAACCATGGCACTCGCTCTAATGGGTTTGTCAGAACTAGAGTCGGCCCTCTGGGTGATAGAGTTGTTGAGAAGCGACGGCGTGGCATGACATGGCCTATGTTGATTTTCTTTCGAGGAGATGGGACCCTTCCTCCTTATTTTTCTTCTTTTTTTCTTTCTTCTTCTTCTCATTTCCGCAAAAGATTGGTAAAGGATTTACGACAAGGGGAGAGCATCGAAGAGGGTCAAGTGAGGCGGTCGAAGGAGAGAAACCGCCTTACCAAAAAAAATGAAGAGGGAGGAGACTGACTGAGGACGAGAGTGAAACAGCGATCCGCTTGAGGAGGCTTTCTGTCCTTGTTTTTGTATCATACATATATCATGCTTGCCTTTTTTCAAAAGCCCCGAGGCTCGTCGCCACCCGCAGAAGCTGAGGGACGACGAGCCTGGGGCCCCCCTAGAGATCAGGGTTACTTGGATGGAACTGGGTCTAGCCCCCCCTCCCAAAACCTACGAAGGAATGAACGAACTCGAGGCCGATTTGGACGACGCATGCCATTATTCTTTTAAAATTCTCGGTGACGCGAGACATGGTTCTAGACGTGAATAATCATGAGTGCTAAGTCGTTATGGGAAATCTATTCATGTAGCGTTCATCACACATATGTAACTAACTTAGGTAGTTGGTACATCCAAATCTACATTTCGCGCCTGACTTTTTAGATCTTTCGAAACTGTTTCGACCATTTTTCATACCCCTCAATCATCTGCTTCGTGATATTCCGTGGCATCCGTTCCACGGCATTGTTCAGATCAGCCATTGTTACCTGAGGCCTGCCTCCGGCTTCGCCGTTGATTTCTTCAAAGGCATCTTGGGCTCGAATGCAAGCCTCGTTGCAAGCGGCCTTGATCTCGGCGCCGGAATGGCCCTCTGCACGACGAGCTAGTTCAGGAATGTCGACATCCTCTGCGAGAGGCAACCCACGTGTGTTGACTTTGAAGATGGTTTCGCGGGCGGCTTGCCCGGGAGGCCCGACGTACAGCACCTGATCGAAACGTCCGGGGCGCATAAGCGCTGGATCAATAGCCTCAGGTCGGTTCGTGGCAGCCAGAATGAGCACGCCAGTGAGTGTCTCGAAGCCGTCCATCTCGGTTAGCAGTGTAGTAAGCATGTTGACGGCACCAGAGCTTCGAGACGCCGATCCTCCTGAACTAGTACGCTGACCGCCGATTGAATCAATTTCATCGAAGAAGATGATGGACGGGGCGGCGGCACGAGCGCGCTCAAAAAGGGTACGGACAGCGCGTTCGGATTCGCCGACGTACATGTTGAGCAGCTCAGCGCCTTTAACGGCGAAAAAGTTGAAGCCAGACTCGGTGGCTGTGGCTTGGGCCGAGAGCGTCTTAGAACAACCTGGAGGGCCGTAAAGGAGAATGCCCTTGCCCGGGGAGCGAAGAAAGCTTTCAGGATTCTAGATAAGAGGTTAGGATAAGAGCATTAAAAGGGTTGCCTAGGGGAAATAGATTGTACCTTATTGTATCTGATCATGCGGGTGAGCGCTTTCTTGAGTGGTTCCTGTCCTCCGATATCTTGCCAGCGGATGGCGGGAGGGTTCAGGTTAATGTCATTCATGGCACTAGGTCGAGTACTTCGTAGAGCATTCTCGAGATCAGATTTTGCCAGGAAGTGCTCTTCACCCGATGCAGCGTCGACGCCGTCGTCTTCTAGTCGTTCCCCAAATACGCGCATGGCATTGGAGACTAACCTTCCGATGTCATACGGGTTGAACGCATGGGTTCTTTCTGCAATGTTTAGTAAGATACTATCTTTCTCCTCTGTTCTCACAGGAGGATCCATAAATTGAAGGATCTCGAGTCGTTCCCGGGTTCGGGGGATGGGGAGAGCAATGTTTTCAGCAAATCTAGAGAGCTTCTCTAGCTTTGGAGGGACATCGGTGAAGTAATCGGAGCAGGTAGCAATGACAACAATCTTAGGCAGGGAATTGTTTGCTGCAGCCAGTGCAGATAGACTATCGAGTTCATCACCAATGGCTTCAATGACGGAGTCTCTGTTCGACCGATCCTTGTTGATGAGACCGTCCAACTCGTCAATTAGTATGATGCTTGGCTGCTGCCCCTGAGCAGTTTTGAATATCTCCCGGATAGTAGTGAGCTTATCTGAAGGCTTGATCCAGTGCACGCGACCCCATTTTGTTTCTGCGATGCGCTGCAGAATGAAAGTCTTTCCAGTTCCGCGACCGCCGTGAATGACGAGACCGCATGATTGGCGCTCCTTCTTGGCATAAAACGGGCGACAGAAGCCGCGAAGGAAAGTGTTGATTGCCTTGACCTGAGCAGACATGCCAGGAACTCCGGTCAAGATGAGATCGCCACCTGGTTCGCCTACTGTAACATTGGCCTCTTCTCCTGGTTGGACAATGCGGATGCTGGATGAATCAAGTTTGAACCGGGCAACACTGGTTGCCTGAGAATTGACCGAGATGACCTTGAAGCTCCGCCGTAACTTGTTGATACCTACACCCTCAAAGACCATACCGGGAAATATGAGTTCAGCGCGGTCTGTGAACGAGTTAGTTATCACTACTGGATCAGATTCAAGTGGTTACTGACCGAGAGAAATGCTCAGGGTTGGCTCCCATACGATCGGATACCTGGCGGCTTTTTCCTCCTTGGATTGCTCGCCGGAAAGATTCTCGACAACCACCTCCTCAACATCAGGGGTTACGCCCGAGAGCGTGATGCGAACTTGGTCACCCAGCTTGAAACCTGTAGCCTCTTGAAAGGCACGGGTCATCATGACCACGTTGGGACTCAGATTCTTCTCCGGGAGGATCCATAATGAGGCTTCGCGCGTGAGATCCTCGGGCGGCGCATCGCCCTGGGGACTCTTCTGGGTGCTCTCGAGCCTCTTGACGAGGCAGTGCTTTCCGTTCTCGAGGGTCCCCGTCAGGGAGAGCAGCGACTCCTTGCTGACGTAGATGCGGGCGGCGCCCAAGAGGCTGGACTTTTCGAGGCTGGTGTTGGCCAAGGGCCTGACTTTGGCATCGATGCTCGAGACCAGCATCTCGAAGCAAAGTCGCGGGACCTTTTGTCCTTTTTGTAGAGGTCTCGCTGTTGCTGTGCTTGGGAGAGGCGAAGTTGCAGATGCTGGATTTGTTACGTGGGGGAGCGATTTGAAGTTTTAGTTGGTGGGTTGAAAGTTTTGTAGGTTGTACCTTCCACAACGACTGGAGAGGAAGAGGAAGGACGGCCGTGTTGATACAAAGAGACGAAACAGTGTGTAGTAAATTTATCGTATAAATAGGCTGTCATTATTTTTTAGTTTTGA
>JALNIO010000439.1:0-17175 GCA_023509875.1 Rugonectria rugulosa
CCCCCGTAAGCGATGACGCAGTGGCAGGAGTCAACATCGAGAAAAGGAGATGTCAATTTATAATAAAAAATCATTGGTTAATGAGCAGTCTAGAGTGTGCTTGGGAATCACGAAATTTATTTGGAATTGTGGCTAATCTCTGCAGCGCGATGAGTGTCCTATCAACCGTGTCACAGTCGACGAGACACGTACATACAATCACACCTACAAGTCAAGAGACCATAATTCCAAATCAAATGACTGCTCGGTACAGCGCTTGGCCATGCAAGTCATCCAGTAGCACGCGGAAAGGACCCGTCACCAGTCCTTCGGAGCCAGTGTCGCTTCGGGCCATGCGGCGTGGCATTCACTCCAGCCCACAACTACGACAGGGCAAGTTCGGCATCTTCAAGATGTCACAGAGACGGATGTGGGAAAAAACACAATCTGAAACAAATAAAACGAGATTGACAAACACAAACACCATGAACAAGGATAGACGCCAAGATGCAGCAAACACAGGTACCGCCCAAAAATCGCAACCCACAAGTAAACCATTCCAAATATTGACTCTGATTCCAAACCAAGAACCCCCATAACATTTGTAAGAGGCTGCGCAGCGGGGCTTCTTCCTGATTCCCGAAAGAATGGAATCCCTAATTAACTCAGGTACCTACGGAGTATCCGTAGAATGGTTGAATGGTGAACGGTGAATGGTCCGGGGTTTTTTAATTGTTTTGTCAGCACGCCGCCTCACTGCAACCTCGCGTTCCCACTTCAGGTCCCTTGACGCGATGACGCTTACCCCTCCTCTTCCGACAGCCCGACAGCTGCCAAAAAATGAATGATTCTCCCAAGCGCGGGGCGGATGGTGTCATCGGCCCTTGTTGTTTCATAAATTGGATCGAGAAGTGCTTTGCCATGGCGGGTTTACGTACATTTTTAAATCAGAATAGTAATCAATACTGCGCAAGGCTTTTTGACACCCCAGAGATGACAAGCATCTGCCAATTGCGTATATAAAGCCCCGTCTGACTTTCCCCTCCCCCACTTCCCACGTATTTCAGCTCCCTTCATCAATCAACTCTTTCAACCTTCCAACTTTCATCCTCCCAAGATACCCCTCCTCCCCTCAACACTTTCAGCCGCGCACTATAGCAATTTCCCCCTCCTCTATCAACACAACAAAATCATCACCAACAACCACCTAATCAACCTCCATCCCCCCAAAACAAACAGCAACCATGTCCTCCTCCGTCATCGACCTCACCTCCCGCGCCGAGTTCAACAAGCTCATCGAAGAGAACCCCTTCGTCGCCATCCAGGCCCACGCCGCCTGGTGCGGCCCCTGCAAGGCCATGTCCCCCATCTTCCAGAAGCACGCCGACGCCCTCGCCAAGCCAAACGGCCTCGCCTTTGCCCGCTTCGACACCGACGACGTCCCCGACCTCGCCCACGAGCTCGGCATCCGCTCCATCCCCGCCTTCTTCTTCTTCGAGCACGGCGACAAGGCCGACTCGCTCTCCGGCGCCAACCCGCCCGCCCTCCAGAAGGCCGTCCAGGCCCTCGACGAGAAGCTCGCCGCCGAGGGGGGTCCCAAGGACGGGTCCCTCAAGACTGACGAGGACTTTTAAGAAGCGACCCTTACCAAAAACCGAAGCGGAATCTCACCAATGGTACTCACGAAGCGCTCTCTTTACCTATACAAAAATCGTCACTTTCCTATAACGAGCAAGGATTCCATCACGAGAAAAATGAAAACATCCCGATAGCAAATACACTGCCCAACCTCTGTCCTGTTGATCAAGGTGCGATACGGGAGGAAACAGATTCAACCAACTTTCTCTCGACTCGACCACAAATGGGCAATATTCTAATCATTCGGCTTCTCTCGAGGCAGAGGTGTAGTAAGACATACGCAATGAAGCAATTACAAAATCTCGCTTGTCCACTGTTTCGTATTGCCTGATTCACTCATGTGCACGTCACACTCATTACAGCAATTGCATCATCTGGAATAAAACATCAAGTAAATATCGCTGAGGTCTGCTTACTGCCAAGCAAGACAGAGACCATGTGTCCACAGGCTGTACTGTGCTACCCTACCAACTATCTCATGCCGTCCCCTCAAACCATGCTGCTCCTCCATCCACGAATTTTGTTTGCCCCAAACTCCGCTGTGTAAATCCAATCCCAGACCAGAGTGGTACCTGATGCTACTCGTACATTGAGCCTCCCAGAAGCTTCACCTCGCTCCAAATACGCCGTATCCCAATTCTGTATCAACCCGCCAGAAGAAACACAAAAAAAAAAAACTCGTTAAATGATCGATGGCTCCAGTCCATGTGGGCGAATGACTGAGTGCGCTTCACTCGGCGTGATTCCCCGAAATGTTCTCGGCTTTTCCAGTCCTCGTCATCGGCGTAATCCGTCATTCATCTCATCCTCTTCACTGAGTTCGGGGCTCATTCGACCGACTCCAGAATCCACCCTTTTCTTACCAGGGGAAAGATATTCTCTCGTGGTAAATGTCCCCTGTTGATCCTTCTCCTTCTCTTGGGACCGCGTGCCCAGTAGGGGACCTGCCGACCTACGTCGATTCGCAATCTCTTCGCGCCTAAGCCTGCTCAGGTCACTTGCCTGAAGGCTCATGCGTCCGTTAGACTTTTCCCTAGGCGTCTGAGACTCGCTGCCTATCCTACTGTGGCCTCCTTGTGCCTGTATGCTATCACCACTCAGGGGAGAGCTGATGATGGACGAATATCGCAAGCCGGGGATGTTTCCCTTCCAGCGATTCCAGAAATTGCCGTCTCCCTTGTCATCCTTGTTTTCTGAGTCGGATGTTCTTATCAGATTAAAGCTTGGCGTCGGGGGAGACGTTGGAATACTGGTGCTATTGGTCCTATCCCGAGTTGACTTGAAGGTTGTCCGTGATGCCACACTGCCTGTTGGGCTGGTGGGATTTTGGTTTCGGGTCACCGGACTGGACATGTATGGCTGCTTCCGAGCTTCAGACGCCAGGGTAGCCGCCGAGTTGTTAATCGAAGTTCGATGGGGTTTAGCCGGCGACATGGAACGTTCACTTCGAGTTGGCGTAACGTTTAAGCTAGGTCGTCCACCATCGATATCGAGTCGCCAGCTGTTGATCCTATCCGTCGCATGTTGAAGTTGTACTGGATTCGGCCCTCCGCTGGGGCCAAAATTGAGTGAGCTTCGTCTCGAGTGAATGCGACTACCTCCACTGGTTCTAGTCATGATACTACCACTTCGGCCGATGCTAGCCATTTTGCTGGAGCTCAGTTCTCGTTGTCGTTTCCTATGAGCACAATCTTGTCGAAACACCTTGATGGTGCCCGTCCTATCAGTCGTGACAATGATGTGGCCGTCAAGGTGCAATGTGCGCTGCGTCTTCTCCGAGGAGCCCTCCCTGTGTTTGGTGTCGGCCGGGTCCTCGCTGCTTTCGTCTTCTTCCGACAAAGCCGTTTGGCTATTAAGACTCTCGGCGAGACTTCGAAGCGTGATGGGTGGCGGGTTGCATAAGTCGTAGACTGGATCCCCAGATGCTCCCAAGAGTAGCCTCGTCTTCGTAGGCGCCATGAGTGCAGTGGTGACAACCTCGGGATGAGCATCGAACGACTCATATGGCTGCTTGTCGCGTATATCATTGTCTGCTGCGTTGAGCTTCCAAATGTAGGCTCTGCGATCCTCGCTCCCAGAAATGACATAGTTCCCATCGTCGCTGAACCGAGCATGGATCTGACTGGACTGGTTCTCCAGGCCTCGATATTTCACTTGCACGACCTTGTCGTTAACATTGTAGACGCGCACTCGAGAGTCGTTGGAACTGATGAGGACCTTTGTCACGCCAGCTTCGGGACCGGATGGCACCGTCATGGTTCGGATCCCAGTGATCTTGCTCCCCTTGGCATTCTTTCCTCTTGATGACCGAACGTGAATCTGATACCTGAGCTTCAAGCCTTCAGTCATGTAGAAAAGCGCCATACCACTTAACACACCACAGATGGCCATCCTGCCATCAGGCGTGAACGCTACTGCAGTGATAAACTCCCCGGTTGCTGCCTCATATGCCACGGTTCTATCCGTAATGCTCCAGAGGCGAAGCTGCGCGTCCAAAGAACCCGCAAGGAAGAACCGGTCATCCGTGGGATGAAAAGCAATAGAGGTAACCAGGTCCTTATGGGTAAATGTGCAGAGACAGTCGTCTCGGGTCATGTGCCAGAGCCGCACTGTTTTATCCATGGATGAGGAGAGAAGAAAATTGTTCTTACTCCAACTCAAAGCAAGAATATCGCCCGTATGCCCATGAAACTCCCTGACTGGCTTGGTTCGGAAAACGGGGGCGCTCAACTTTTCTTCGCTTAAACCATTCTGAGCTTCTTCTTCCTCGTGGGCCTTTCGTTCCTCGGGGGTCGATATGACGGCAAAGACTCTGACCGTCTGGTCTTTGCCAGCAACAGCGAGATAGCGTCCGTCCAGGCTGAACTCGGCAGCCCAAATGGCATCTCCACCCTTCATAAGTTTGCTTCCTACAGCTACCGCTGGCGCACGACCTTGTGTTGGCTGGCTGGACTTGGAGCCCCTAAGCTCCTGTGCTAGGAATAAGTGGTTGAAATCGCGTTGCTTCTTGTTGTGGGATTTGACGCGAATGTATCGGGGTGGTTCCTTGTGGTGTGGAATAAACCCGCCCCCGGCACCGATGACCGATGTGAGAGCTCGGGCGTGGATGCCATCGGTGCGCAAGTCGCCCAGTTCCGATTCAGAGTCGAGCATATCATCATCCTTTTTCCAACCAGTGCGCATACCAAATCGGCTCAAGAACGAAGACCCTTTCCTACAGGCTGGATGTTAGCCCCACGTTTCCAAGAGAAAAGTGATGTTGACGAAGACACACTTTCGCTCTTTACCGCTGTCCAAGGCATTCGGTGCCTTGCCAAGATCAGAACTCTTGCGACTGTCGAGAGCAGGACTGTCGGGTCGCCCAGTGTTGCGAAGGCGCTGGGCGATGGTTGGAGGTTCCGGAACGTTGCTGTTTGTTCTCAAAAAGATTTGCTATTTGGAGTCGCAAGTTAGGTAAGATTGATACAACCAGAGAGAAGCGCAGAGAAGGTGAGGGCACTAACTGTGCTTAAAGGGTCGAGGCCAGCGTTTGCGGGTGGACTCGGAGATGATGCTCGGGAGGGATCTTTGGACTCTTTGGCATCCTTAATATCCTTCCACCGGATGGAGTTTGTTTGCGAGGGT
The DNA here is from genome assembly GCA_023509875.1 of Rugonectria rugulosa. Taxonomy (NCBI): domain Eukaryota; kingdom Fungi; phylum Ascomycota; class Sordariomycetes; order Hypocreales; family Nectriaceae; genus Rugonectria; species Rugonectria rugulosa. Next base: position 5,242 of record JALNIO010000439.1, read on the forward strand.
TGAGTGGCCGAGTGCCTGCTCGATTGTGTATCCTGCCTAGTGATTGGAGCACCTAAAGTTGGGCGGGCGTCAGCTTACATGGGCGACTAAGGGCCAAGCAATTATACCACGCGGGAGGTGAAGTGGCATGGCATAGCATGACAAGAACATGAACAGGAACACGCTTGAGGAGCAAAGTAAATACAACGAATTCACCCACGCTATGGACGCGCATATGTCTAAGTTGCGTTCCATCGCGAGAGGCAGTGGGGCAATATAGAGAATCGCCTACAAGACGAGTCGGAGGGAGGGAGGGAGGGAGGGAGATGAAGCAAGGGCATACTCAAATAGCAAAGGGATTGAGGAAGTAAGCAGAGCTCAGGAAGCTCCGGGACTGTGATGAGGTGCTGCTGACGTACCTTGACTTTCAGTAGCGAGGCTTTGTCGACGACCTTTGGGAGTAGTAGGAGTTGAGATGGAGCGGGTGTGACGTTTCGAAGTCGAGGGCACTTCACCGTCGCCACGATTTGCAGGCGAAGACATGGAGGGCGACATGTTCCATGCTGCGTGGGCAATAAGAACCTAAAGAGAGTCAAGAAGAAGAGGCATAAGACATGCGGAGGGTTGCGGGCAGCCGGCGGTCGGCGTCGCACTCTGTACGAAGTCCGCGGACCCGATGTGTGCGAGAACGAAAGCTTGAGGCCAACAGAGGTGCAGGTGAAAGGCAGACAGACAGGACTAGGGAGCTAACAGCGCTGTACAAGGTACGAATAGCTCTGCTTTCCAGGCCTAGTCGAGTAGGGCTGTGGGGAGGGGTGCGAATCGTGCGCGTGGCTGTGGGGTGGATCGACTCTTTGGAGAAGACGTCGGTCGATAGAGAGGGTCCGAAGGGTCCGAGAAATGCGAGGTCTTGACGGGCGGAGGTACTTTGTCCTTGGTACCTGCTCCGTAAGAAAACGAAGTTTTGGGGTGGTGGTGAGCACTGCAGCGTCCCGGGGGGTGGGCTGTTCAGAAGAAGGACGGTGAGATGGGCGTCTGTGAGTGCGAGTGGGCAACCCGGGCGTCAAGTATTTTGTATGGACAGTGAGCAAGACAGGGAGGGGTCGTACGGCGACAATGCTGCCCCAAGTCCAGCACAGTTGGCTTTCTCTCTGTGTGCGTCCGGGGAGGCCGGCAGTGGAGGATTTTGGGATGCGGGTGCGTCAGACGGGGTGGATTCCTTGTTGGTGTTTCCAGGTTGGCGGTGATGCTGGTGAATAGAGCGGCCGAGAATGCGGAAATCGGTTGAGCGGGAGAGTAAAATGCTCAAGCAATAGGATAGCAGCAGCTAGAAATGAAAAGTCGTGGTAAAGACTGAGACGTTTTTGCAATGCGAGCAAGGGAGAAAACGAGGGCGAAGGAGCAAGAGGAAGGAGAATATCTTGGCTGCGTCGGGTACCTGTAACTCCCCCCCTCTTCGCTGACGATGGTTGGTTTCGCTTGTCGTCAATGACAACGACAGTAGGCCAAGACGGGATTCGCTCTGGGCTTGGCGTCGACGAGGGTGCCGGTGCTGAGGCAGAAGATGAGTGGCGGTGGGCCACGAAAATTGTCGTCGCTGTAGCGCAGCGAAGCTGGAAGCTGAGCGCAGGTCAATTGGAGTGCCGTTAAATGGTGCTGAAGTACCAGATGGGACCGTTTGATTAAATTTAGCGAAGGGTAGGGAGGCCGAAGACAATAAGACGGACAAGAGGATGCTTAGAGGGTTTGATGATTGGATGGTGCAATACGGATGATGGTGTCCTCTAAAATAGGAGGACCTGAGTTGGTTTACTTTTGTGCAGTGTAAGGGAGAAGAGGAAAGAGTGAGACGCAGATAACTAAGGCAGGCACTATGTAGGAAGGCATCCCAAGGAGGCGGAGGCGGAGGCTGAAGAAGGTGTGATGGATGCATCATGATTGTTCCTGCCTCATTCCCTTGCCTGGTCCCTTGTATCCTGTACTTTGGGCTGCTTGGCTGCGACCTCTGCGGGGCACAAGTCCCTCCCAGTCCCTACCAGTCCCTACCTCTCAACGTCACTTTTACCGTCTTCGGCTCCCATTCGATTGTCAAGGATGGGTGTTAAGGTGTGTGGATGTGGCTGAGATGCCGTCAGCAAAGTTAGCGCTTCCTCCAACAATCCAACAAAGGATTGGGTGCCGGGGGATGCTGGAGCTAGAGTGCCAGCGTGCCAGAGCCAAAGTACCAGATACGGATGTTGTAACTGCCCGGCAAATGGTCATGCGGTCGGGGGTCCATCCTGCCGGGCTGACTGCCACCGAATAGATGGACGACAAGGACAAACAATCTGCCCGATCCAGTAAGATAAGCCACGTCCCAGGGCATACTTGCACCTGCTGCAGCATGCAAGTAGCAAGTGGTAAGGGGAAAACTCTTGCGCCGCAGAAAACCACCAACCTGGGAAGGTGTTTCGAGCTGAACTGGTTGATGATCATGCCCGCTACGGCAGATGGACCATCTGCCATGCCAGGCCATCTACATGCCCGTAGCATGTAGGGAGTACCTCGCGTCTAGTACAGTGTCATTCCATGGGTGCCCTGGGTGCTAAAACGCATGCACGGGATCCCGCTCTGCCCATCTGGGACCAGTCGAGATCTGCATGTCGCATTCAGCTACCCAGTCTAGAACTCGATTGAGCCTCCCATAGTCACTCGGTCGTCTTTTGATATGTCACCGCGAACAATTCCGGACAACACACCCACTGTAATTGCAATATCACGCCGTTTAACAAAGTGGTCGACCATTCCGCCTTGAGATGTCAACGGACCGCCCATTCTCAATTCGTGGCGCAAATCACCGTCCGAATCAGTACTAGCACAAAGTCCGCGCGCGCGAAGCAAGACAAGAAAAGAAACAGACGATGAGAGAAACAAAGAAGAAAATTAGTGTCAGCTTGTCCGAACGCCCCGCTGAGCCTCTCTGCTGAAAGCCGCCGCGGCGTGAGACGGCGGTGGCGGGGCCTTGTGTTGGCGGGGAGAAAGCAACCCCCCGAGCCACAATGCTTGAATGCCCGTTAGGGACAGAAAAATTAAATAACTTTTCCGATGATAACGAGTTATTTCTGATCGTTATACCATGTTCATGTCCTTGCAGTTGACATCTTGGCCTCTTGGCAGCTCCCGTGTAGCATGGGTGCCAAGTCATCTGCAGCATCGTTCAAGAGTTGATCTCTTGGCGAAGCTCATGACTCCCGTCGTAGCCGGATGCCGAGGCGCCGATGCTCGTACGAAGTACGGAGTAGGGAGTGGGAGCACTGATGATGACCTCATCCACTCTGCTGCCACAGCGGGCGGACTGTGGCCTGCCCTGGACTGCCAACCCCAAACACCCAACGACGAGACGAACGGGAGCAGGCACAGGGGTTTCTCTGTGGCAGCGGGGTTTAATTGATACAAAAATTGAAGCTTAGAGCTGTCAAAGTCCGATGCGCAAAGGCCGGCTCCAGACATTAGGAGTAATGGTTCAAGTGGCCAGATGAAGCCCCAGGCAACCGGCTTTGCTAGCGATTTCAATACTAGCAACCCGAACTCGAAAAAAAAAGATCACTTTACTCCCTACGTACTCGATACCTGTACTAGTATTCGTACCAAGTTCGCAAGTCCAGTACTGGTAATCCGCGTATTCTCTTTCACATCGTATTCCCCAAAAAGGGTTCGTACATGCTTCGTACCAGAGTCGCAGTCTCAGTCACACGGCATTATCACGGGCTCTAAACTCTTGGCACCCCATCCATCATGGGCAACCCTTTGTTTCTTGCTCATCTTCTCCGTACGTATCAGGACACGAACTTGGGATTCCATGTCCAGCACGGATCACTGTATCATAATTTGGGGAGTAGAAAACGACGAGAAAGTCGGTCAACACTTGCGCGAGAAACAGTGTCTCACTCGCCAAATCTCTAATTCTGCCATACATACGGCTTCAAGCAGTTGAGAGACATGCAGACTGTTGGGAACGTTTATCGCGCCATGAAGCGGACCAAGTCTTCTTCTCGAACGATTCTTGTTCATGAATTACCCGCTCCCGCTGGCTAGGAGGATTTTTCGCATTCGTTCCATCCCCTGCATCCGCATCCTCATCCCCAGTTCCAGTTCCATTTACAGGTCTGGTTACAGTAACATCGCCCTACTCCAGTCCAGCTGTCCAGTTCACATCAATTCCGCTCCCGTTCACAAGTAAAATAGAACCGTCTGAACTCCGTGGAGCATCGGGATTTATCATGGAAGGGAGGCTGCCAAGCATCATGATTCGTCACCCCGACCGCCTTCTTTTCCTCTTCCATCTTGACATGTGCCGCTGTGGCCCTCGTCCCGTGGAACCACACCACTTGAGCATAGGGAGTAGACATGCTGTCACTTGTTGTCAATGCCGGGCTCCAATAGACGAGACCAGCACACAGATCAATTCTTCGGCCGTCATTCCAGAATCGGCACCCGACGAGCCGCATCCACGCCAACAGAGACACCTCGGCCCCGAGAGAGAATGGTCCACCTGCTGGTCCTCCGAGCAAAGTCCCGAGACGAGACACGGGGTTTAGCAGGGAGCGCTTCATGAGCCGTGACATGATGTGAGGTTTTTTTCCTCCTTTGTCGTTTGTCCAATTCTTGACCCTCCAGAGATGAGAGCGAACCTCCGACGGGGTTGCGGAACACGGACTTTGTGAATCCCGACGACGGTCATAACTCCCCCTGTCGGCCGTAGCGGCGGAGATTTATACAGCGACAAAAGCGCGAGCTTCCCTTCCTTTCCCTTCCGCCCTTCAGACCGACTTATGCGTGACCATGACAGCGGAGTTTGGTCCCTATCGTTTCCACTTTATGCGTTCCACCATAGCCGTCTCTTATACCGTACTCCGTTGAGAAGAAGAAAAAAAATGTCGCGGAGGTTTGGGACGGACATCTCATCTTGTCCGCGGACGTGGAGCATCGGGGAGTCTTCTTTAGTTGCAGATGCGCGAGATCCAACACGTGATGTACTCCGTGCACGAGAAGAAGAGCAGAGAAAAAGGAAGAAAAAGAAGAACGGGCCACGCGGAACTCACGGAGACTGAATTAACGTTTTGCGTTATGCTTGCGTTCTGCATTATGGAGCATAATCCAGGATGAGGGCATATTCGGGGTCTTATTTGACTCCCTCCGACCCGAAGATGAAGTGTCAAAAGTCTCGACAAACACATTTTCGGCGGACACGGAGACTTGTCAACTACCGTGCCGAGAACGGCTGGGTCTTTGAACGGGTGCGACATACTATGTATAGTAGGTAGGTACAGTATGTAGAAAGATGGATGCTGCTGAGTGACTGGGTCTTGTAGGTGACAGAAGACCCCTGCACCTAGAGCATGTCTCCATTCTCTCATCGTCAGCTGGAGAGGGACATCCAGATGCCCGTTACGGAGTTGTAGATGGACGCTGCCTACTCCGTATGACACCTTACCCATCCAGTGCCCGCAGTTCCCGCCCATCTAAGATGGATGGATGAACAGAATGCCGGTACTGGGTCTGGGTAGCTTATAGATAGCACAGCTTACCAAATCTGAATCTACTCCGTACGTATACCCTTACCCATATTACTATTGTCGAGTGCCTAATTCGCAAGTCCTGTAGCCTTGTGTGCTTCGTAAGCATTGCAGCTGAAATCTAGCCTACGGCAGTCAAGCTTTTACTCAGGCAGCCGTACTGATGAGTAGAGGTGAAACTGACCCCAGTTGAGGTCGAGACGTCACCACCAAAGGTCTTGACAGCAGAATGCCTGAATACCAGCAGGAAGACAAGGTGCATTTCCAAAGTACCTATACCTAACCTCTCTATCTACCGAGGTACCTTACCTTTCGGTCATAATTGCTCCTTTTTCTTTTCTTTTTTTCATTTCTCTCGTTTCTTCATCAATCATACCCACGCCCGGCCGAGGCTCGTCATAGAACACATCCCCACCAAAACTAAATAATCATCTCAAAAGAAAGCGGAAAAATCCAGCCCAACCAACCATTCACATCTCACCAGCCACAACAGCAGAGCAAAGAACCAAAAATGAAGCTAGTATCGCGCAAGGTTCCCAAGGATCTCGAGGAGGAGACCGTGTCTCTGATGCCCGAAGATCCCGAGGACATGGTTCGTGTTTCTAATTTCCCATTCTTTTCCACCCCGTCCGTCTTCCCATGTCCCTCTCAGTCTACCCCTCCCCCTCCCCTCCCCTTCCCCTTCTGCCCTCTCACCCCCTCACCCCTCCATCTCAGCCTTGTGCCCCTCCACAGCTGCCAACTGGCGGTATCTTCATCATGTCCGTGGGCTGGGCTACACCACCCGTTGCAGGACGCCGTTTGCATGTGCAGCCCGCCAGCGGCGTTTGGCTTCACCTCTCGCCTGCTTGACCCTGGTCGTCTGTCCACCGGCTGACTTTCCCAGTGGCATGCCTACAACCTGATCCTCCCCGGCGACATCATCCATGCCCACGCCATCCGCAAGGTCACCACATCGTCGGCCACCGGCAGCTCTCTCACTGGCAGGGTCCATACCGACCTCGCCATCAAGGTCAAGAGTACCTTCTTCGACCCTGTCGTCTCATCACTCCGCGTCTCCGGCACTGTCTGCGCCGAGAACCCCCACGTCAGCCTCGGCACTCACCACACCCTGGACCTCGAGGTCAACCGCGCCTTCACCGTCATCAAGCCCGATGGCTGGGACTCCATCGCCAAGGCCACACTCCAGGAGGCCCTGGCCGATGACAAGAACGGCGCATTAGCCGCCGTGGTCATGCAGGAAGGCCTGGCCAACATCTGTCTGATTACTCAGTTCCGCACCGTTCTCAAGGTCCGCGTCGAGAGCGTCATCCCCAAGAAGCGAGACCTTGCCTCAGAGCAGGACGCTGGCATGCGCCGCTTCTTTGAAAAGACCCTATCCACCCTCCTACGAACCATGGACTTTTCCGAATCCCGGCCAGTGCTGCTGGCAAGTCCAGGCTTTGTTGCCACGGACTTTAAGACCTACATTGCCAACCAGGGTCGTGACAAGAGCGATAAGATCCTCACCGCCGTTGCTAAGGAAGCTACAGTTGTTCATGCCAACTCAGGTCACGTTCACAGTTTAAACGAGATTCTCAAGAGTCCCGAGGTTCTGGCCAAGATGAAGGACATGAAGTTTTCACGTGAAGCGCAATACGTCGATCAATTCTTCGACATGCTCAAGCTCGACGATGGCCGTGCATGGTACGGCGCTTCAGCTGTGGAAAAGGCCGTCAACGATGGAGCTGTTGGTCCCGGCGGTGGTGTTCTACTGGTCAACAACTCACTGTTCCGGAGTAACGATTTACAGACTCGGAAGAAATACGTCGCTCTTGTTGAAAAGGTCAAGGCAGACGGCGGTGAAGCAAGAGTTTTGAGTAGCGACCATGAGAGTGGGCAGCGTTTGAGCATGCTGGGTGATATTGCTGCCATTCTCAATTACCCGATGCTCGATCTCGACGACGATCCAGAAGAGGATGAGCAAGAGGATGGTAATGACGGACCCAGAGAACATGCAGACGTTTTAGATAGTGTTATCTAGCCTACAGATGAATGAAAGTTGTAAAATCATCCTGATTGTTGCTCGAACGAGTGCTACCCTACAGAAATGTAAGCTTATTAAAAAACTGCTGCCTGTTTCCGAGGCGCATCGATTTTCGGATAAGAAACGACTAAATCCGCTAAACCCGCGGGATTGGATACAGTTATTAAAGTTAATGTGTGAGGATGAATGGGGATGATCTCATTATTCTGCCTCATCACTGGTTAATAGCTATCGGAATATGGAAATCAACCCCACGTCTTGCGAATGCCAGCATGCAATTGGCACAAAAATGAAAGACGTGGTTCGGTCTCCGAGTTGCACAAGGACGAGGGGAACTGAATAATTAGTAACGCATCACGTATGAATTCATGTTGAATCATCAACTACCTGGGTGGATATCTCGATTTCTCTTGGTCCTTGTTGCTGGGAGTTCAATATCTCGACTTTGACCCCGCTTGGAAATCTTGACTTTGCTCCATGACATCTACACTCGCATCAATCTCCAAGAGATATCTATCAACAGCCGCAAAAATGACCTCCAATCTCACTCTCCAATCCACCGTCAAGCTCAACTCGGGGTACTCTATCCCGAGACTTGGCTTTGGTGTATGTTCCCTGCGCTCCCACCTCGTCCCTTCTCGGGTGCGTTGCTAACCCTTCCTAGGTCTATCAAACGTGAGCCCCTCTCGATAACGGTTCCCATGTGTCATCAGCTTTTAACCGCAAAGCCAACAGTCCATTCGAGCAAGCCTCAGATGTCTGCAAGCAAGCATTGGAAATCGGCTACCGCCATGTAAGTCGCAAAATCGCTCAAGCAACCTCCCCCTCACTTTACCCCAGACGCTGACGTCGCCCCCAGATTGACTCCGCTTCAGCATACAGGAACCAGGGCCCCAGCGCGAACGGTATCTCTGCTGCTGGGATCCCACGGTCTGAGGTGTATTTTACCACAAAGGTTCCTAAGACCAAGTTCCCTCTGAGCTACGATAACACCTACAAGTTGATAGACATTGCCCTCGAGGAGACCAAGCTCGAGTATCTCGATCTCGTCCTCATCCATTCCCCCTACGGCGGCCCCGAGAACCGCAAGGGCGCGTGGAAGGCACTGGTCGAGCTGGTTGAAGCGGGCAAAATCCGTTCGATCGGTGTATCCAACTACGGTGTGCACCATCTCGATGAGCTAGAGCAGTACATCAAGCAGCTCGAGTCGGAGCGGGGCGGCCCTGGCAAGGGAGGCGTCATCTCGGTGGGACAGTGGGAGGTTCATCCATGGCTGACGCGTCCGGATATTGTCAAGTGGTGCACCGATCGCAACATCGCCGTCGAGGCCTACTGCCCGATTGTCCGCGGACAGCGATTCGAGGAGCCCAAGATTCAGGATCTGGCGAAAAAGTACGGCAAGACGCCGGCCCAGATCCTCCTGCGCTGGAGTCTGCAGCGTGGCTACGTCCCGCTGGTCAAGAGTGTGACATTGTCGCGGATTCTGGAGAACAGTCAGCTGTATGACTTTGAGTTGACTGAGGAGGAGGTCAAGGATGTTGCGACGACGGATTACAGCCCTTGTGCTTGGGATCCTACGATTGAGACCCTCGAGAAGTAATTTCGTGAAAGCATACTGGCATGCACCATCGAACTCACCAAGATTGAGAATATCAAATGATAGAGAGTTCAGCCAGGTAATACATCGAGTCATTGAAGTTATGCTTATATCTCAAAACAATGACTGCATTTGACCTCCATCCGTCTGACATATAGGTACCTTGGTAGGCGCAGAGGAAGGGTCACGTGATCTCGTTGCCCACTCGCGTTAGTTCATGCACGTCAAGCCACCCCACAAACACGTCCATTTCCATCTCTAGTCATGGCCTTCATCCCACATCGCAACACCCACCGTCCTCGAAGACACACAGCGACCGCTCGGGTGATGTCGCGATGGCTGGCCAGAGAACATTCACACTCATTCCGCAGTTCCCTGGTCGCAATGACGCCCCCGAAAACGTTCGACCGATGACCTCGAAACAAGTCCAGAAAGCGTACAAATCGGCCAACAAAGGCCCGCGCATGTCCCGAATTGAGCGCATAAAGCAAGAGAAAGCCGAGCAGGAACGCATCCGAAAAGAATTCGAAAAGGAAAAGGCTGCTGCTAAAGCCAGAGCTGCGAGGGAGAAGAAGAAGGGAAAAGAGCTGGCTGAGAAGGAGGAAAAGCGCAAAAAAGGACTACCCCTCGTCACGGTACGACCGAGCCAGGATACTATTTCCTGGTTCGTGCGTGGGAACGGAAGTTCTAAGAAAAGAGATGCTCAAGGGGAGCAAATCAAGGCGACACATGGCACGATCCCCAAGATATCATTCGACCAACTCGAGACACCGAACCTGGAAGACATTGCCGAGGAAGAAGACATTCAAGAACATGGTACAGAGGAGTCGGACAAAGGAACCGAGGAAACCTCTGTCCCTCAACAAAAACAGATGCTGGATAATAATAGCGAGGTGCAGGAGGACGATCACGCAAGGGAACAGGTGTATATGGCTCTTGACGACTTGGACGATATTGACAACGAGGGCTTCTCTTCTCCCAACACACCAGATTTAGCGAAGCAACTCGCTTCGGAGACGAAGGAGATAGTCGACTGGGTGAACCTGGACGACCTGGATGACGATTTTGAAGATGACCTGGCTTTGGAAATACTAGAGGATGTCGAAGCGAGTGCGAAAAAGACTATGGCCAAGAAACTGGAACAGGGCGACCAGCAACCAGCTAAATTCCCAGCCCAACCGACGGTATCGACTCCGATCGGTCCAAGAAAATTCAGTCGTTCGACCCGATATGAACAAGACCTCGGTCTCAAAATACAAACGCTGATGGCGCCTCCGCCGAAACCCTTTACTCACAAACCAACACCAAAAAGCCCATCACCTTCACCACCCCGCCAAGCACCCCCTCTTAGCACTCAGGCGATATTCTCCAACATTGACGCCTTCTTTCCCTCGCCGTCTCAGCAAGCCCGCGAGCTGGAAGATGACTTTTTAGAAGATAAATTCCCCGAGCCAGGTCCCTTGATCCCACCAGAAAAAGAACCTCAGAAGGAACCGGACCCTCCAGAACCGTCTCTCCCAAAACCAAGAGCCGACTCGCCGTCATCTCCGCCGAGGCGATTCTTTACTTCCTCAGGTTCCCACGAGCTCATGTCCCTTGCCCTGCAGCGCAGTCGCCGCTCCGCAGAACTCGAAAAGATTCAACAGCGAGATCGGATACGTATTCAACCAGAATCCACTGTTCGGGATCAAGCAGCAACAGCTCGTGCCCAGCCGAAAACACAAGGCCCTAAGCCCCAACCCAAATTACCTGCAAGGATGCAGACACAACAAAACCAGTCGCTGCGGAAACCCCAACAACCTTTAGCACATCCGGTTCCGAGGCTGGACCACAAGGTTGACACCAGGATGGTCGGAACAAGACCTGCCGGGCACAGTGGCGTGAACTCTCAGACGAAGATGGCCACCAACTTGACCACTGCAAAGAAGCTCGATAGATCGATGCCAGAAGTGGGCAGAGGAAAGGCAAGCCTTGGACCTAGCCTCCCACCTGCAAAGCAACCTCATACGTTAGATTCGAATAAAGAAAACATCAAACCTCGGGATGAACAACAACATCCCAACCAAGCACCCCCGCCAAGTGCCTCACAGGAGTCGGAATACGGAGGTGGCGCCTGGATCGACGAGATAGCATTGGAGTTGATGATTTGACGCGACCACACGACCGGACAAGGAGTGACAGGGTTTCAACAATTCGTGCTTTCTTTTATGCTTGAGACTTGATACGGAGTTTATTATAGGAGTTTTATCGGGTTTGGGTGCTTTGGGCAAACACGCCTCCGCAAGGGACCGTTACAAGATGTAGCTCGCAAGGGCAAAGGTTTCTCCATGTCCTGCTTTTGCTTCGTGGCTTTGGTTTCGGTTGGATGGAAGACTGTACAGTCCATGAGATTATGACCATAACGCGAGCAAGACAATAATTTGATGAATCGATGACAAGAAGAGGTTCAGCTATTTCCGACGCTTGGACTGGTCGTAGACTCCCATGTCGTCTTCTTATTCATGGGACCCAGGTACATTACAAGCTTACCTTGGATGGTCCCGTCCTAAAGATTTGTACTGCCCGGTTCATGGCTCACGTCGCGCGAATATTATTCTGGGACCCGATTCCGGCTTCAGGTTCGGACTTCTCGTCTGAACAAGGCCCGGATGACGCTGGAAGAGAACCTGCGCCAAAGCACCAACCTGTAAAAACTCCACGTTCAGGATCCCAAGAGAAACCCTGGTACGCAGGCAGGGGAGGGAAAAAAATAAAGTCATCTATTAACCCAAAAAAAA
>JALNIO010000045.1:0-10973 GCA_023509875.1 Rugonectria rugulosa
TTTTTTTTTTTGTGCAAGGGTTCAAGGGTCTGGTCTTGGACTGAAATGTGCTCGTTCTGTTAGTGCCCTTTTGGTTTGAGGCAGCTAACGAAGATGCATGTCTACAGCGTCATCTTTCCCGCGCCCAGTTTTAGGGGGTGAAGGAGCTTGCAATGTCTCGCATGGTGGTGAGGATGGGGGGGCTCTAGGTAGGTATGTGAGACGGATGGTCATTTGATGACATGCGCGCCGTATACGACATGAAGACAAAAGTGCTGCTGGCAGTGGCTGAGTGAGTGCTTTTACTGCTTCTGGTGTTTTGACGTTCCAGGGATTGGAGAGCCAAAACATGTTTGGACGTCAATCCGGGAGGATGAAACGGACGGTGGCACTGCCCAACTTGCCCTGTTGCCCTGCTGGTGGCTATTTTTACTTGCAAGTATTTGTACTTGTCCGTATTGCAGCAAATACGGTTAATTGGCAACTGGGCTTAGTGGAGTGTCGCCTGGGGTTTGTGCTGATTGCTGAATCCCAGGGTAGCATCTGTCGGATTCTTGGCAGATTACCAGGTATGTACTATACGGATAGTTACTCTATAATTATCTCCAAATCTTCAGCCTGGGGTTTCCAAATGGCATTGATCATCGATGGCAACCTTTCCGTTCAGGGCGCCAACCTCATTTTACGGGAACGGGGCGAACTGAGGCGACGGTGCAACTCTACGGTCCAAGAAGCAAGGGAACCCTCAGGTGGCTCTGTTGGTCGGGAATGGGAAACTAGGGCCCAACATGATTGAGCATCTTGAACAGAATCGAACTCTTGACGATTCAAAGAGCCTTCTCTACTTGTTCCTCTCCTTTTTACACCGCGCATCACATACACCTGCCGAAGCTCGTGTGGCCCTGCACTCGTATTCCGGCGGTAACCTTTTCTCGGATCCCTGGGCGGGGCTGTTTCGTCTGAATAGCCTCAATTCACCTTCTTGGCGGCGCGGAAAACGGCCTTCGGTGTCTCCGAGGCTGTGTTTTCCACGTTTCGAGGTGAGTGGATAAATACACGAAAGCGCATTAGCTTGATTGTGAGCTGTACCTTGTACTGGAATACATGTGCGCAGATCATTAACAGCCGAGATAGGGTTGGGAACTGTTGGGGTGTCGATAGTACGTACTGCAGTCACAGATAGTGGTGTATCTGCTATCCAATCGGTTGATCTAAAACGCGTTTGACGCCGTTCCTGGTTCTCGATTGGAAGCCCTAAGTCTTGAATCATGCTGAGAAGGAGATCATGGCACGATTGACACAGAGTAATGCGGACGGCTGTGAGCTTGGGTGTCGATCCCATAGGACCAAATCCAACGGCCTTGGGAAGACGCTATACCTGCAGCAGTATATGCAAGCCGTCCGATATCATGGCAGTGAGGCGACAGGACGGAAGCGTTGTGCCAAGGGCTGGATTTCGCAAAGAAGCACTTTGCCAACACTCTTTAGCCATCTTCAGCAATTCGGCAGGAAGGTCTTGGAGTAAACTGATCATCGCCGGACCAACCTGGCCATGGACCGGAGGTTACTTACCCAGCACGTATGGACAACTGCGAGATCAAACCGCATCGCTGTTCACTACGCTACAACTTGGCTGGACGGACTCTCACAAGAGTCGTCTTCAATTACTTCGTCAGACCTCATCCTCAAGTAATAGCGTGAGAAACATGTTCAATGAGCTTCTACGGTTTGTAAAAGAGCTTGGTTCAGCCATCTCCGCGTGAGGAGATTGTTTTCCCATCCTGCTTGTGAGCCATTGCGAATACTATCACTCATTTAGTATCGCGCTGTGCTCTTCTTCAATATATCTCGCTATGGCCTCAAGCATGTAGAATCTGAGCTCATGCGTGCCCATGTTACTTGCCCCTGTGCTTCCGCCGACTGACTAAGAAACATCAACGTGCGATAAAGCCTACAGACTTACTGGTCGCCTCCGATGGTACCTGAGTGATTCTGATCGCGCCTTTACTATGCGACGTGTAGGGAACTCGAGGTAGACTGAAGATGCCATGTTTAGGAACAAGCACTCCCTTTCCTTTGTGCTTATTGGCGTATGGTTTTGGCAGAGTAAAGGGTGCTCATCCGCATCGCCCAGACTTCCGATCGCAAGTCAAAGGCCAGTGTTGAGTGCCATTTAGCTCATCCACCAAAGTTTGGAGTGTTCAAATACGAGAAGACGACTCCCAACAGGAGTATTCGACGCTTACCCCATGTCTCGAACGAGACCCAAAGGCTTGAGGACGAGGCGACAACGGCCTGACGAGGGCTCTGGATGGTACAAAGCGAGCTCGGAGCGTCTTTGGAACTATATCTCCGTGAAACTAAACTTTCCAAGTCCCAGATCACAGAACATAGGGTGTATAAGCTGAAGTCGAAGATACGAATGGCGGGGGAGAAGTTTCTTGCTTGGTCGGAGGGCTTAGTCAATTGATCTGACGTGCTTGCATAGTGAATAGTCGTGCGTCTGCCTGATAGGTAGCTCGAGCAGGCTGAGAGGATCAGGGGCGATACCAAGGCTTGCCCTGAGAAGCTCTCAAGAAGAGATGATGAAGGAGGGGGTGAAATGATATGGAGCGAGCTTGTCTCTGAGAGACTAGTTTTGTGGACTTAGTCCAGGATGAAGAACGGCCGGATGTTAATAGACGGATGTTGGACACATGCTATACCAGTTCATCGAGAAGCTGGGTATCCCAGGGGAGCCAGCCGTGTCTGCGCCAGCTACAGCATCTGCGACAGACTCACTTAGAGCTCAGTGCTGCCTTCGAGCAATTTGTTGTTCTTGAGAAACCAGTCGCGCACTTACACCCTGCGAAAAGACTCCATCACCTATTCAACACCTGCTTCTCTGGGCCGCTGCCTCAGCCCATGCGCCACTTCAAGTGACCTTGACTCATCAGTGTGAAGCTCAAGTCATCTTGCTTCCGTACCGAAGGGCGAGGAAGCGACAACTTCACAAGAGCTCTGGGACACCCTCAAGTCCCGTTGGCGGGACGGAACGGTTTTGAAGCATCCCGGGCAGACCTAGTCAAGGCGATGTCGACTACTGCCTTGCCGAGGGGCCAAGCGGGGAGTGACGGTCTGTTCATGCGGACGGAGTTCTGTCGATGGCCGAGCGGAGAGTTTGGCAAGGGGTGGGAATGTCCAGCTGGTCAATCAACCATGAGGGGGTTTCCAAGATGGTGGGTGCGTGAGGCGAGGCAAAAGACTTGGCAAGGACTTGAGAAGTTTAAGCTGAGAAGGGCTGTGATGGGATAGGATGGGAATGGTTCATAATTTGAGGTGATAAGAGTATTGGAGTTTGGATCGGTAGTCTTCGCAGACTTGGATGGGGTTGGACAGTTTGAGGCGAAAATACGCCAAGTCTTTGGCTTATGGCTCATTAAATTGAGCCGATGCCTAAATAATTGTCACAGATTTGCCAAAATACTTGATGTCACCCAGCTACTGATATAAAGTGCTTACTGTTGCATCCTTTGCCGACCGAACCAAGGGTACGCACTACGTACTGGGCGATGCGCGTGTAATGTGATTAGCCAGGGCCGTGCCAAGCGTTGATCAAATCCGATTGACATCTTTGGTGCTGAGCGAGGGCTGACGGGAAGAATGTAAATACTACTAATGCAATAGTTGCAACGCTGATGAGGTTGTCTGATGATGGTAGTTGAGGTTGTTGATTACCAAGCAATTGACCCTTCGAGTCATTCGGTGAGGAGCTCCTCTTGGCTTCTCGGCCCAGTGACCGAGGTCAATTCCTTCGGCAGCATCTTCTGGAAGGCCACCGAACTACCCGCAAATCGTCATCATTCGAAAAAGGTTGGTGGGGTCCAGTGACAGTTGTACAAGAAGTCGAGCAATCCCTCGAGGACATGTCGTTCGCTGTTAGCACAGAAACTGTGTTGGCTGTGAAAGAGGTCTGGACCATCCATGAGTAAACTCCATAATGACGCTGGATACGAGACAGATTACGAAAAGCACAGCAAAATATGCACATTCCTCTAGGAATGAGCAGAAGGAGAGGGACAATTTTCGGAGAAATAGGTCTCTCATGGCGACAGCGGGACCGGGTAGCTCGTCTTGTGGCCCTTTGCCGCAATGGTTTGCCATGAGCCGAATGGTGCGGCTAGGTTGTTTGCCAATCGAGTGCGTCTTTTGCTCATTGTATGGGGCAATGATCTCATAATATGCGGATAATCGTTTGAGAGAGGGAGGGTATGAGTGGGACGTGGGAGAGATTGAGGGAGGTAGAGATGGGAGAGGGAGAGGGAGAGGAGGGGTGATGATGATGATGTTTGAGATGCGCATGCGACTTATTCAGTCGGACAGCACGCAAAGATACCTGCGTACAATGTCAGTCTCTTGGTCATCATCATTCACTCTCTTTGCCAATACGACTCGTACAAAACTCAACCCCTCGGGATTGTAACCACTTCGTCCTCTTCCTCGCCAATCTTTCCATCTGCATCTGAACCCCGCGACAACTTCCCATCTCTCGCTGTTCGGAATCTCATCCAACTTGGGCATCTTTCCCATAAATTTTACCCCTCCTTTGAGTGGCTTTGAGTGGGGGGAGGGGCACTTGGGGCAACCTGGAACTCGACGTGTGTGGAACATCACGTCGGCCAGCAGGGTCGACAAGGTTGCCTTGGCCATTAGTTGCAGCTTTAACAAGCTAGAGCTCCAGTAGAGAGGTCCGATTAGTGTCCATGCGCGTTGTTAGCTGTTATTAGGTGCTGGAGCTTGTTGGTGGTGTACTGCTGTCCTGTACAGGACATGACATTGACGAAAGAAGATGGGGGAAGCCCAACGATCATATAATCATGCTCCCATCGTGTCGTAATTGAGTCGGCGGACAATGAGATATATTAATCCGTCTCCTTCCCGCGGATAACCATCTTCCGGTTCTCTTTCCCTCCTTCCCTCCTTCCCTCCTCTTATTTCTTCATTCCCCTTCATAAACCTGAAACCCATCTTCTCTTTTGAATCACAATTGAACCCGTCTCTCCAATCAATCACTCAAAATGTCCTTTGGAAGAACCGCAACCCTCAACTCCGGCACCAAGATCCCCCTCTTGGGCTACGGCACCTGGCAATCCGCCCCCGGCGAGGTCGGCGCTGGCGTCTACGAGGCCCTCAAGGCCGGATACCGCCACCTGGACCTGGCCAAGGTCTACCAGAACCAGCGCGAGGTCGGAGAGGGTCTCAAGAAGGCCTACGCCGATATTCCCGGCCTCAAGCGTGAGGACATCTTCATCACCTCCAAGCTCTGGAACAACAGCCACGAGCCCGAGAAGGTCGAGGCTGCTCTGGACGATACCCTCCAGGAGCTTGGCCTCGATTACCTTGATGTAAGCTACTCTGCCGCTCAATTGAGTAAAAGAGCGTGAGCAAGAGGAATTGGTGTTGACAACTTATTTGACAGCTGTACTTGATCCACTGGCCCGTTGCCTTCAAGCACAACGACCCCCAGGAACTCTTCCCTCGACTCGCCGAGAACAAGGATGAGGTTGAGATTAACCAGAATGTGTCCATTGTTGACACCTGGAAGGGTATGTTCTGTTTCTGTACAGAGAGATAAAATAATGTATTCGGGATTCTTACCGATTGCCAGCTGTGACCAAGCTTCCCAAGACCAAGGCTCGAGCCATTGGTGTCTCCAACTTTTCCATCGAGCACGTAAGTCTTGTGTCCTCTAATGCCTTACACCTTTCGAGCTTTCCGTTGACCTAATTTTCACGCGCAGCTCGAGACCATCATCGAAGCAACTGGCGTTGTCCCCGCCGTCAACCAAGTCGAGCGCCACCCTCGTCTCCCCAACCCCAAGCTCGTCGAGTACCTCAAGAAGAAGAACATTCTCCTTACCGCTTACTCTGCCTTTGGCAACAACTCGTGGGGTCTGCCCCTCCTCGTCAACACACCTGAGGTCAAGGCTATTGCCGAGCGCCTGTCTTCAGCTCAGGGCAAGACCGTCACTGGCGCTCAGGTCGTTCTCGCCTGGTCGCAAATTGGCGGCCACAGCGTCATCCCCAAGAGTGTGACGGCGTCACGCATCCACGAGAACTTCCAGGAGGTTGAGCTGGATGACGAGGCCATCAAGGCTCTGGATAAGCTGGGTGAGACGCCTGCTCGTTTCAACATCCCCACAACCTGTAAGTTACCGGCCATGAGCTTGCGATAGTGGAAATGAGACTGACAGTCCGGACAGACAGCCCCAAGTGGGATATCAACGTCTTCAACGATGAGAAGGAGAAGGATGCCAAGTACCAGGTCGTGCTCAAATAAATTACATATTTCGTACCGTCTACCGACATAGAAGCAAGGCTTTGCTACGGCATAGATTTGGCATAGATCTGCCTCGACACGAGCATCTCATTTGCGAATGAGTAGATGACTATAATGATAGAAAAATAACGCTAAACTGCCCAACTGCCTTTTCTCCTCCGACTTTTGCTTGTGACTACTGCACGATGGCCTGCCAACGCAGGACTGGGATTATCGGTGCCAAATGCATGCATGACCTGACCCCATGATCCCTCGCAGACAGAGTGCAGCTGCAGCAAAGTGAACCACTTCGCTTTACCCAGCACTCCCTGTAATAATGTGGCATGCTATCGGGTAGTTCATATGCACCAAATGCTTGCAATCTGTGTTGATGGCGCCTGTTCCTAGATCCCCCAACATCCAAAGGTCTTGGCCTGTCCAGGGCCTGAAGACGGTATAGACACGTAAAGATACAGATCGGAATACATGTTCCGTGCTAAACAATCGGCAAAACAGCCCCGAATTTTCATTTTCTTTTCGCTCCCACGCTAAAATGCTCCCATTATCCCAGAAATGTTCATCATTTTGTACAGAATGTGTGTGCCTCGTACGATAACGTCCGACGTTGGCTATAGTGTTACCCGTTTCGTGCATCTCGAGGTCGACTCTTTGCTGTTTCGTTCGGTTCGGATCGATACCTAGGTATAAGTGTCATTTACCTAGGCTCCGACGCAAAAGCCAAAGGAGCCGTCAAAGACGTCGAGCTTCTTCACGTCGTTGCCACCTCGAAGCGCTATGAGGACGTCCATGGCGGGGACTTTATTGGCAGGGTAGAAGAGGAGGAGATTGTCCATGTCCTCTTCAGTGAGACCGCACATTTCCTCCCAGGAATAGGTGTCGCTGACTTTGGACATCCTGCACACCGATTAGCAACACAGTCAGACGACATCTTGCGTTCGTAGCCTCACCAGAGCATTCTTTTAGGGCCGTCTTCCGGCCTCGGCGCAGCCTTTCGCAGCTTAACTCGCAACTGGCCAATCGTCTCGATGGCGTTGCCAGCGCCCTTGGGCAACTGTCTGGCAATAAACTGTCGAATGGCAGCGGCGAGCCTGGGACCCTTGCCGTTGGTGCTGACCATGATCTGCAAGGGACCATCCCGGTGGATGCTACCAAAGTAAAAATCGCACTCGGGAGGGACGTCGGCGATGTTTGCGGGGATGCGACGTTCCTTGCAGAGACGCCAGACGACGGAAGAGGCGGCCGGGTCGTCGATGGCCACGAGGACCATGTCTGCGCCGTCGAGATCTTGAGGCTCGAATACCCGGTCGATGTGTGTGACTTGTTTCTCGGCGACGCGGAAGGCTACCTCTTCGTTGAGGCCGGACTTGGGGCAGACGACTACCACACGGGCGTCTGCGTTGAGACAGTTGAGTATTCTACCCGCGGCGACCTGCAGAGACGGGGGTATTTGTTAGCATAGGCATAAGGGGGCAGTACGCTGACGAGCTTGAGAGCGGCATCATCAGGGTCATGGCCGTCATCATGTCTCATGATGGAGGAGGTACATCATACCTCACCACCTCCAACCACAAGCACCTTCTTCCCCTTGATCTGCCATGCGAGAATCAAGCTTCCTCCTGGTTGAACGGCTGGAAACGTCTTTGCCATGATGTACTTGGGAGGCGATATAGCCGAGCCGTAGTTGTAAGTGAGATTGACGGAGATGCCCAGCGCAAGACAGAGTGACAGCTTAACAATTATGAGCATGACATGTGGAAGACGGCCTCGGTGAAGAACATTAGAGAGTGGATGGTTGGCTTTGGCTTGAACTTTTGGCGCCGCGGCCGGCCTCAGGATTGCGGTAGCGTGGGCAGGGGTCAGGCGATAAGATAAGAACCCGCCTATAAGATTTACTGAAGTAGGCCTGGGTCTTGCTGGGTTAGGGGACTGACCATTTTGCTTCTGAGAGATGAAGCCAGAGGTTAAAGTTAGAGGAATACTTTATTTTACTAGTGCTTGACACGTTAAAATAAAGTACCACTTGACCAAAGCTGTCGTACTCTTTCGTCCTCCCTAGAAGTCCCCCCCGTCCATCATACGCAGCCAACCCCAGTCCGTCCTTGTCATCCAACTCTCCCACCTGCGCCTCCAAAAGACCGACACCAACCAACGAATCAATCCCTTCCATTCCAAAGGATTTAACAAGCCACCCCCCGAAACGAAGGACCGAACACAGATTTGCAGGCTCGAGCCAGAGTTCGACCAACTCTTTGGTCGTTCTCTCTTGAGACAAACACCACAACCACCCTCGATCGAAGACCGACCTTCCCGTACCGTACTTTCACCACCTGCAGCCATGTCAGGCCGGAAACTTGGAGGCGGGCGCATCCTGGGCAGCGGCAAAGGCCTTGCTCCGCCAGCGCCCTCGCCCGCCCTGCGAGTCGGAAGCCCCCTTGCGCCCTCGGAGAGCACTGTTTCGATCGGTTCCTCGTCCATTTCGCCTCCTGTCAGCGCCGGGTTGCCCGATCTTGGTCAAGATATTGGCGTGAGCATCACTGTTGGCGATCAAGGCAGAGGTGGTCCCGCGAATGCCGGGGCGCTGGTGTGTCCCATCTGCAATGAAGAAATGGTAAGACCATTCGATATTACGCATGCAAGTGATGATTGTCCCTAATTCTTTTGCCAGTTGACTTTGCTCCAACTCAACCGACACATCGACGATAACCATCAAGAACTCCCCGAAAACCAACAAGACGAAGTAAAGACGTGGTTCGACAAGCAGGTCCTCAAAGCAAAGCGCTTCCAGCCCCTCTCGCTGATAAACCAAAAACTTCGAGGCCTCGACGTCTTTGAATCGAACGAATCAAATCCTGTTCCTCCGCCCTCCGCCGCCGGCAAACTTCCCCTCGAGGACCCCATCGACCCAGACGAACTCATCACCCGACAGCACTGGCAAAGGACCACCAGCTACGATTTGTGTACCGATCCGGCATGTGGGAGAAGCTTGGGACCGTTGAACGGAAGCATCAACTGCCGGAACTGCGGCAGGTTGTTCTGTGAGGAGCACACCATGTATCAAATGAAGCTGAGCAGGAGCGCAAATCACGAACCGGTTCGAGGGTATTGGGCCAGAGTGTGTGAGACGTGTTACAAGTCAAGAGAGGGATATAACGATCACAACGGCGTTCTAGTCGACCACACAAACATGTTTGCCCAGACGAGGAGGAAAAAGGTTGAACGACAGAACTTGGAAATCTCAAGATTGGAGAAACGACTAACGAAACTTACGAAATTATTGGCGAACCCCCCCGAGAGGCTGACGCAGCAGTCGAACGGATCTTTGCTGGCGCCCGTCACATCGTTATCAGGGCAGAAGAATCCTCGGAAATTGATTGAGCAGTCCATTGTCACCTGGGAGGAGGACGCAACTGTATCAAAGTGTCCCTTTTGCCAGCAAGAGTTTGGATCTTGGACGTTCAGGAGGCATCATTGTCGAATATGTGGCCGTGTTGTTTGCGCGGATCCTCAAACGGCATGTTCCTCCGAAGTTGGTCTCAATGTGGCAAACAGTCAGTCTTGCCCCTATCTTGTATTCTTTTTTCACCTACTGATTGATTCAAGCAACGTCCGATCCAGCAACCGAGAAACCCCCCACGGCAGCATCTCCTGGTCAAGTCAGCGTAGATATTAGAATGTGCAGAGACTGCAAACACACCATCTTTTCATACCGTGACTTCATCGCCTCTCTTCAATACAAGCCCGCCGATCAACGCGCCTACGAGACTTTGAGGCAGTTTGAACGAGGTATCAAGCAGCTTCTGCCATCTTTTCATCGTGCGCTTCTCTCCCTGCAACCGGAGAAACAAGAAAACGGAGAGGTGGATTTGGATAGGCCGCCTCCAACACACGCACAGATTCAGGAAGCAGCCAAGATCCGAAAGAGACTGATCGATAGCTTTGCAAAGTACGGCGCTGCAGCGAAGCGTCTACGCGACCTGAAAACGGAGAGCGCTGCACAGAAACGACTCCAGATGGCCATCTACACGTATGCGAGCGGCTTTCTTCACACAAACATGCTGCCATTGAAGAGTCTTCCTCAGCTCCTGCGCTCCCGCTCTTCCGCGTCCTCATCGCCCTCTACACCAACGGCCTCCCGTCTCCTCGCTTCGAATTCCCATTCGGCATCCAGTCTGCGCCATTCGGAGCTCGTCTCCGAGTCGGAAACGGCTTCGCAGGCCCCCAGTGAGGGAAGCACCGTGGTCAGCCAGCTGGAGACTGAGGAGAAGGATCTTCGTGAGCGGCTCATCGTCTTGGAGGAGCAACGCTTCATGGTCAGCGAAATGGTCAAGTCGGCACAGGGCGCCAGGCGTTTTGAGGAAGTCAGCGCCTTGTCGAGAAACGTCGACGAGCTGGAGATGGAAATCAAGGTTCTCAAGGGCAAGATTGGCGGGGTTGAGGAGCGATGGGAGGGTGTCTACCGGAACGGCATCGCTTAACGTTGACGTAGGATTACGTGTGTAACTGGGGTGGCAGGGGGTTCACATATGACACGGCATTGCAAGGCGTTTCTGGAGGGAGTTTGGCAGGATTTTCTTTTCTTGATTAAGGAGCTAGCAGTCTCCTCAACCTTTTGGAGTTTTTGGTCCCCTCGTCGCACAGCTTTTTTCTTGCACGTTTCAAACATGTAGATTGGTCTC